>JANHZU010004427.1:367022-380341 GCA_032468055.1 Acrochordus granulatus
TTTGGCCACATAATGCGCAGGGAGGACTCATTAGAAAAGCCTGTGATGCTGGGAAGGATTGAAGGGAAGAGGAAAAGAGGACGGCAGAGGATGAGATGGATGGACAGCATAGTCAGTGTGATGGACGTGGGCTTGGGAAGACTCCGGGAGGCAGTGCAAGACGGGGGGGCCTGGCATAATGCAGTCCATGGGGTCGCAAATAGTCAGACACGACTGCGCGACTGAACATCAACAACTCAAAATTCTGTGGAAATAAATGTGTGGGTTTTGTTGCTCTGTTTATGACTTTCAAAATGTTTTCTCTCATTTCTTTTCATATTATTTAATTCAAATGAATAATGTTTTGAGTTTGAAAGGCAGAAGAGATCAGTCAAATGAAGTTCAAAATAATACATATATTGTAGAAAAAAAATTCCATGTCTGGAACAATTTACATTGGTGATAGTTTTATTTTTGTAATTGTTGTTGCGTTCTCTCCAAGTATATAGCCATGCCTGTGATTTCTCACTATATCAATCATTTATAGCCATTTAGACAATAATGTTCTGACTTGCCTCTCCTATCATCTTATTTATGCCACTTGCCCACTTCCCTGGAATGCTGTACCTTTTACTGTTTGGGAATAATACCTGCAGTCTGTAATACCTATTATGGCACGGTCAAAGGCTAATTTATTGTCAAATAGAAAAAATAGGTCAACACTAATGTCACTTGATGATCAACCCCCCCTCCTCCCCAAGTTTAATAAAACATCTCACCAGCATGCATCCTGCACAGCGGTTGATATTTTATTACAACTGCAGTACCTGGGCTGTAGCAGTGGTGTAATTACTGAGCTGTCAGAGTGATAAGTGGGATTAATGGCAGACTGATGCACTTTAGTTTGCCGAGTGCTCTGAGAATTGGAAGATGGTGTTGTTATAAGAGCCTGTCTACATTGGCATATTCAGGCGGCTTCCAGCCCCCTCCCTTCCTAACCGATGCCACAAATTCACGTTTGCAGTGCCCTGCCTCATTAACATTTGACATTTTCAACAGCTGTTATTTATGAGCCAGCTCCATAATAATAATAAAATAAAATATGGAGATATATAGTGTTTGGTGAAAGATGCATAATGATGGCCATTATACATGTGCCATAGGGCTAAAATGGCTTCCTGGTCAATCTTTATTTGATCTTGTTTTCTTTTACTGAATCTAACTGGCATTTGCGTTGAATGGTGATTTGTATGGTCATGCCTTCCAAGCTGTCTGCTTTGAAATAATTATAGTTTGTTCATCTCCTCCTTTGTTGGAGGCACAGAGAAAGCTTACACATTGTTTTCTCATAAATTTGAACTTTAAACTTGAATTTATCTATATTTTATTCAGAGTTGACTCTCACATTTAACCATATTTTCCTCTTGAGTGTTGTGGTAAGAAAACCTTTGTTTTCTCACTTCAGTTTGGAATGCCTTTTTAATTTCATTCTTTCCCCAGGAAAGATTACAATATTGATTAAATACACCTATTAAAAACAAGTTTACCACTCTGTATTTACCACCTGGTTATAATCACGTGACATGATTATTATTTGTTAATTATAGGAATGTTCTGACTGTAGGAGATTGCACATCTACCCTTAAGTATCATGTCTTAAATGTGAGGTATCAATATGAGGCGACACACTATAAAATAATAGGCTACCTGTTAGCTTTTAGAAAATGCATGTCAATAGCACTGAAGTTCTTGGAGCAAGTAAAATACAGCAGTTCTGTAGTTCCCATTTTCCAGATCAGTGGCTAAAGTTTGGTAGAAAAGGATTCTGATTTGCCTGAAGTCACCTCATATGTTTGTGTCTGACTAGTGCTCTGCCACTTTGCAAGCAGAAAAAAAGATCAAAACAAAGAACAACAGGAAGAATGCTTAGCTCAGAAAGAGGTTTATTAAGAGCAAGAACTATTATGGATTTTGATTAAGTTCATAAGATGGAAATAAGTTTACATTGTTGCATAACCTTTTGAAGACTGATCATTTGTTTCTGATTACTGAAGACATTTTAATATGAGACTGTTGCTAATGTTAGTATCATCTCTACATTTATTTATATTGCTTCAAATGTAACTTTGGGTATGGGTCAAGCTGGGACAAATGAAAATACTGTGTCTACCACAAGCTATGATACCAATATCATAGTTTGGGAATTTTTCCTCTGGTTTGAAGATGCCTGTTGCCCATCTCCAGCTTTTAGCTTTTTCTGTTTTCTTTTCAATATATGTCCATGTGCTTCTTGTTTTTAACTGCTGTTATTCTAGTATGACCTCCTTTGATTGCTAGATAAGCCATAATTTAATATTATTTGGCATTAGCCAAATGTATCAGGATCATAGACCCTATATTTCAGTTTGTTTGGAAATAGTAAAAAAAAGTTTTACTAAAAAAAATAAAACACTAAGCACTGAGCTTGTTCAAATAGATATACAACATGGATTAGTCTTACATTGAGACAGTAAGTATGTTGCTTGTTGTTGCTCTTTACCAGTTTTTAAAACTATTATTAGGCAGAATGCTAATATTTGTGGAAGCTTCCCTGTAGAAAGGTCCAGAATAGAATTAATAATTTTGAAATCAGTAAATTTTTTTGCTTTGTTCTCTATCTTTATACTGGATTTACTCTGTCTTGCTCTTTGGTATTTTATTTTGGTTTTATTGTGCTGTTATTGTTTTGATAGAATCTGCCTAAAGAATGTTTAATGTTAGGTGATAAAAAAATGAAAGAATTCTTAGGACTCTGTAAGTTGGTTAGGGAATGCAACAAGTTACAAAATCTTTTGGCTCAGTAGTATAAGTTGCTTTTGCCTGTTTGAAATAAAGACTTTGAAGAAGAGTGTCCTCATATAATACAAATCATAACACATATATGCTCTAGGGAATTATATTCTATGGGTGGCTTGTTATTCACTTTCAAGAGTTGAATGATTTGGGATCAGCTGCCTTGGTTTACCTATCTGTGAGATGGGGATAATGGCACTACCCATGGGAAACTTTTTGAGTTGCTACCCAAACAGTAGAGTATTATTAATTTTTAGATTGATTAGCTCCTGTCAGGAACATGGAAAAATTGTATGTTGTTGGCAGTGCTTTGTGCTCTAAGTCACTCTAACTCATTTACTTTCCTCTCCAGGTGCTTAAAGTGTGCAGATGCCCCCTGTCAGAAGAGCTGCCCAACTAATCTAGACATCAAGTCATTTATCACAAGTATTGCAAACAAGGTAAAAAGACAGAGGGAAAAGGAAGGAAGGAAAAAAGGAAAGGAGAAAGCTGCAGTTGTTTTGTATGATTGAATTACAGCCCACATCTTTGTGTGTAACTTAATGAAATAATGTTTAGAGTAGCTATTACAAAATTTAGCGGACTTTTCTTAATTGCATAATTATTCTTGATACTAGTATACTGTCTCTCAAATAATTACATATCTTTTTATGGCTTTTGGTTTTAAGATATCTTAACTGATATTTTTATTTCTTGTGTGTGTGTGTTTGTGCACATGTATGTGTGCATGTATACACTCTCACTCTCTCTCATCTATCTACCATCAATTGCAAATTCACTGTATAGGTCATTATAATTCTAAGTACTGTATATTTTTCTCTCTGAGAGCATTATTGCTGTAGAAGAACCTAAACATTTTGTTTAAACCTAAACATTTTGTTTAACATGCCAGAACTGTGTATTGTTCAAAGAAAGCTGAGACTTCTTCTCTTAAAATGAGTCTGAATTAAAAGTTGAAGTAAAGGACTTTCTATAAAAAGGATATTTTTTATCTGAAAAGATTTGTTTAACAATGGAACAGTTAATTATATATAGTAATAAGCAGTATCCACTTCAATTATTTTGATACAGTGAAACAAAGAGAATAGTGAATGGCACCTAGTTTCAACTTTGATTCTACACCTATAAAAACTAGCTGATAATTTGTAATAACTTCTCTTCTTCTTTGAGTCAGTTGGAATTAACTAGCAGGATATGTGGAAGAGAGAATTTTTTTTGAACTTGAGAGAAAATTCCCCTTAAATCCTGGTTTTCTAACACTGGATTGTGTTAATTTGTAGGGTATATTTTTGTTAAATTTCTGATTCTTTTCTTCAAAAGTTTAAAGTGAACTTATTGTATGCCTTTCTCCACTGATACTCTGTTTTCTATTCACAAAGAAACAAATGTGCTACTCTTGGCTCAGATATAATGTTTTACTTATAGTTAGATTTGTAAACTTCCACAGATGAAGTCCTACTTCAGCAACTAATTTATTATACATATTAGAATTCACCTGGAACATTGAGCACCTATAGGTGGATAAGAGGAGCAGATGATAAAATATTAATGACAACATCATCATATAAATCTTTTGACATACGTACTTTGATCAGATATTGGGATGCATGTATGTCATGGCAGCATTTTCATGATAACATTACTGTATACAGGACATTATGTTGGTGTCTTCACAGTTTGAATGGATCAAAATGTTAATTTCTTCCTACAAAATGAGGCTATGGGGGAAACAAAGACTGAACCATGTGTGAAGAGGGGGATCAGCTTTGAGTCATTGCATATGAACAAGTGAAGGAGGGTGTCCCCCTGGAGGATCGTTATATATAATTCAGGGTCAGGAGCTTTGGCTCCCAGAAGGAGAAATTCTATGAACATAGAGCCATTAAAGCAGTAGATTACAATTACTTTCATTTCTCTCAGTTCCTTTCATCCCAACAGAGACATTCCCTAACCTTTAGATTTGGACTCTGTCCTTTGGAAGTAGAGAGGGAAAGAAAATATATAAGAATAAAGTTTGTATCTTGATAGGATCATGAGGAGAAGATGTCATATGTGCAGTCATGTTCTAAATTAGATCTTTCTACACTTGGCTATATAACAGAGAAAACTATAAGGTGCAAGCAACCAGATCCACCCATGTAGACTTCAAGCTAACTACTTTATTACATTCTGCCAATAATACAGGATTCTCCCCAGACTGCTTGCCTTCCCTTGGGAACAGATAAATAAGGTTCAATGGAGCTTTGGGGGTGGGGTCAATCCTGTATCTCTTGCAGCAACAATTCAAGCTCATTCCTCTCTTGAGTTCTCCTCCTTGCCTGGCTGGGCATTTCCCAACACTAACTGAGGATTCAGTCACGGAACTTTCAAGCCTGGAATATGATTTGTGCCTTAAAGATCATATATTCAGGAATATTATACCAAATCAGTTCCTCCCACTTTGGGAGGTTGAAAATGTTACTTCTTTTATAAAAATGAAATTTTAAAATCTCAATTCAATCAACTGTGAGAAGGTAGGGACTCAGGGAACATATCTGTGTGATTTATTTACAGGAGAGTTGTATATGCAAGGAATTTTGCTGTGGATTCACAGAGACTCAATTTTAAGACAGCACAATGCACGAGACTGTAAAATGTATTGCCTTTACATTGGAAATGAAGAAAATGCCTTAAATTGTAATGTTAATGCTTTTTGGTCTATGAATAAATTTTACATTTATTTTTAAATTGCTTAAAAGTAAGATCCTTGTTTTCTGTCCCGGTATATAGTGCATTTAACCATGAAACATAAGACATATGGTGGAATGTAACCCTCCCAAACTATTGTAATAATGATACTGTTGGTCTTGTTGATACATAAGATTTTCTCTTGCTCTGAGTATAATGTCATGAAAGCATTGACTAGCAGCCTTGATCCCATTCACATTAAGGATCCTGAGAGAGTAGCAAGCTTCAGAGCTTGGACCAGTGTGTAGAAATCAGAAAAAGCAGTGTCATGGATGGGGCATGAGATGCATTTGTGCTTCCCCTGTATATGTTAGCTGTCCCTGTGCTTAGACCTACTCATGGCTTTTAGAAACAAGTGTGAATGTGGGGGAAGAGGGAGCTATGAGAAAGTGCAGTGCTCAGATTCCTACTGCATGCTAGTTGCTTTATCATTTCTTCCTAAACAGGGTCTCCCATTGAACAAGAGGCGGTAGAACTCTCAGGTATTCATTTAAGCAGCTTTCATTATAACAGACTCTTTTTTTTTGCCAGAATATAGCAAATGCATTCCTTTATCAGGTATTTAAGAGCTTTATTGTATGGAGTGTGTTTTGCTGGAAAACTACTGTAGCAATCATAAAAGGTCAGGGATTCTTGTTCTCTGAAGCCTGAGGCGTTTTTGATATTTGCAGGGCTTGCACAATGTAGTCTCTTCTACATCACATTTCCTGTAGATTTCAACTTGGCAAGAAAGGGGAGAATACTTTTCTAAGTGGAGAGGGTAATTGAATTGCCAGGTTTGGTGATTCATGCCTTGAAACTCTTGGAGAAAAAGATGCCACTCTGTTGTAAATTAGTGCAATTCTGTACAAGCCAGGCCAAAACTTACTTTAATTCCTTTTCATAAAAGAGGATTATATCTCTGCTTCCTAATGGGTGAAAACTCCATTGGTGTGTCTTTCTAGGGGAGTCTGTATAGTCAAGTTCACATAGCTCAACAGATGAAACACACTCACCCTGTGCCAAGTGCTTTGGGGCAGTGGGCAAGCAACACAAAAGAGGAAAGTCAGCAAACAGAGAGTTTGCCCCAGTACAGATAATTTGCTACTAAAGATCAGATGCATATAAAAGATTTTTCTGAGAAGCTTGAAGGTATCATAATTTATTCATGCTTTCCACCAAGACAAATCATGTTGAAAAGTAAATGTTTGCTCTGTTGCAAAAGAAGGAGAAACACATGAAAGAAGGCATGTCGTTTTCTTATTTATTTCTCATTTGTATTAATAGGACTTGCCCTTAACATGCTAGAGGCTAATATCATCATATATATAAGGGGGCATCAATCCAGATATTTATCGCCATTGATGTTTTTTTGAAAAGAACTTGGTTCTTAAATTGCTGAAATAAACAGGACTTGGTTCTTGGACTTTTGCTATCGAGCTGCTGCAGTCAAGACATCGGCTTAATTTGCACTCCGTGTTGATGCGGAACAGATTTGGGCTCCTCTATTCAATGTTCTAAAGAAGAATGTGACAAACCTTGGACATTAATTAGGCTACAAGAAGACAAGAGAATGAGGACAATAAGTTGACAGAGTTCCTTCTGGAAAATAAACTTAGAGTGTTGTTTAATTTGGCCCTTATCAACAGGAAGAACTTGGTCATTTTGGCTTCAGGTTCTGACAAGCATATCTTGCCCATTGTTTCAAGACAGGTTGAAACTGTACATTTTGTACTTTCAACCATTTGCATAGCTCCGTTCCCTCCTATTCACTTTTTTTTCTGCCATGAAAAGATTTATGTCAGACTTGAAAATCTGCACAATTTTAGTAGGTCTTAATCAATGCATAGCCCATTATTCCTGAAGGGATAGATTGGTTTAATTTTTTTTATCTTCTTTCACTTTTGCAAATTTCATTATTGTTTGTTTCTTTCACCTATTTATTAGTGTTATTTATTGATTCCCATTTCAGGATTTGTCTGCAATTCCCATCAGCAGTAACCATGGCAGTTACTGACTCTGTGGCTGAGGAAGGTGGGACTTGAAATCAAAAAAATCTGGTTTGGAAAATGCTGCTGTGACCTTGGTTATGCCAACTTTTCATTCTGCTGCCTCCTTTCATTCTCTCTTTGTCTCTCTTTTTGTTTATTACCATGGTTCCTTCTCTCTTCCCTTTCCCTCTGTTTTGTATTTAATTCTATCATTTAAGATTTAAAATGTAATGAAACATAGACGTTAGACACAAGAGGGCCTATTCTCAAAATGACAGCTCAAATTGTGCATGCAAATTGGAAACTGTGTGTGAAAGTCTGTACTCATTTGCACAAGCCATGCGCGCTCATGCATGCCATTTAAAACTGCTACATTTAATTTTAATAAGTGGGGCTTCAAGAAAATGTCTTTAATTTTAGAGGCAGGATAGATGTCACCTATATGCCACTAGAAATTGTTGCCAAAAATCACCTGCCAGAGTTCAGAAACAAAATGATACACAGAATCATTAGCAGGAAGAACTGATTTTTTAAAAAAACCAAAAACTACAGCTACTATGCACTGAGTTATAATTACATAGAAATATGCATTTTAATTAACCTTTCTAGTAGGATTTCTGGTGCATGGGATTTTTTTTTAAAGTTGAGTTTTATTGAGAATTTTTTTCCCCCTGCTCATCTTGATCTTTTTTCCAGGTCACTAAATACAAATGCATTGAAGAGAAAAGTAAGGATGTTGTTAATGTATTTGAAATACTGACTTTTCTTAAGATGTCTATCAGTACTTAATGTACTAGGATGGCTGACAGCTGGTTTCAGTTGCCATAGTGTAATTATGTAGAATAGACTGTCTCTGTGACACTGCTTCAGTGAAAGAATATCTCGCATTCTAGATGACAAAGACTAAAATGACATTACAAGAACCAGCACTTGGTTCTTTTTCGTTAGCTGTGTGAAACTACAGAACTGTTTTGATGATGCAAGTCAAATGATGTGATGTAAAGATCAATGGCTAAAATAAAATACATATTGATAGCCTGTCATAGTCTCTATTCATTTGTTCTACCTCTTCCACTATTGTCAGGAAGCATGCTACTAGCAGAGTACTATTTAAAATATGGTTTAGAAACTCACAATTTTTAACTTCCAAATTTGAAGCATGCATCATCCTCCTTAATCAGATTAGTTAATTATTTAAGTTCATGCAGTCTTCTGGTGACCTCAAGGACAAATGCTTGTCACCTCAAGTTATCGCCACAATTAGTTGTACTTGTTCCAAGGATAGATTTGCAGTTTTGTCATCCATCCATCCATCCATCCATCCATCCATCCATCCATCCATCCATCCCTTTCTCTTCTACTTCCCTCAACCATGGTCATTTCTTCCAGTCTATAATCTAAATGCAACTCATGGTTGAAGTGAGTTTTGCTTTCTGGTCATTTCTTGAGAGAGTTGTTAATGTTTATTTTATGCAGGATTAACTGATTTTTTTTTGTTGTCCACTGTTCTCCTGGTAAGAATCTGTAGTTCCATAATTCAGTGGTATCTTTCTTCTGTTGCTTGCTTTTTCTTATTGTCCAGCTTTCACAGTTTACAATTATCACTGGAAAAAAATACCTTTAACTATGTTATATTTGTTGTCATGGAAATAACCTTACCTTTTATGATCTTGTGTAAGTTTATAATTCTTCATTTTGATGAATCTCTATCATTCCAGCATACTCTCTAACTTTAACTATTCCTGAGACCATGAAAATGCTCTGCAACCTTCATATCTTTGTCATCAAGTATGACTTTACTAAACGACATTATCTTCATCTTAATATTTACCATTAACCCATTTTTTCTAGTTTTCATTTTTCTGTTCATAATTTGCTCTGCTAAGGCAAATATACATAGCCTTGGTGTGATGATAGCTTAATAGCTGATTCCAGAGGATATGCCTGCATGCCTATGCCTGTCTCATTGTCTTCCTGCAACTGGGATGGGCCAGAGATTACTTTAAGCATTCAGCTCTGGAAGTGCTGTCTGTAGATGCTGCATCCAAGCCAATGTAGTCTGTGCTGATGCTCAGGAGGGAGGCAGCCTGAACTGACTTGCTTTTGTTGGCAAAAGTGTGGCTCCAATTGCTCCTATGGACTTCCCATGGGACCACCCCTTTCCATCCAGTCCATGATCTGTTTTCCCATCCATCAATCTTCTTTTAGTGGTGAGAAAGGTTGGAATCGTGGCTTCCACAGCTGCTTTTTTTAATGGATTTGTTTACTGGTCAAGTGGTAGAGGTAGAAAGTGACTAGTCTATACCTGGCTTAAGGCAGGGAAATGTTCTTTTATAGTCTGTCTGGATGGAAATTCACTTCTTTGTGACTTCTTTGTGACCCTGACTCCTCACTTTTCTCTTCTCATATAATGCCCTTATTATTCTCAGGGTAATTTACATTTTCCACACTGAGCTTCATCATCATCCTTTTCTCAAACTGCTACTCTTCAACACCATTTATTAAGCAGCTTCAAATATTTGGATGGCTACTAGATGATAGCCAAGAAGTACAAAAAAATTCTTCTGTGTCTTTTCTGCCACCTGATAACTTCATAAGTTAAACAAATGACCCATATTTTCAAACATGTTTTTAAAGAGCAATGAGTTGACACTTTGACTAGAAAGAAAAAATGAAAAATAGAATTTAGGGTGTGGAGAATTTAGGGTGTGGTGCATGTGCGTTGTAGGTTTAAATATGGGTTCATAGAGAATGGGGTGACATATGGGATGAATAATTGTTTAGTTTTACTTTAAGACATAGTGATAAGTTATTAATGTTGATTATACCTGCTGAGGATGAAGGGGGAGATTTTTTTTCTTTTCTGTTTCTTTTTTCCTCCTGTTTTTCTGCTCCTTTTACATTTTTATTTTTAAATATTTTATGTGCTATGTAGATTACATTAGTTTTATCTGTATAATGTAATCTTCAATAAAATTATTGAACAACTTCATCTCATTTCTTAAATTATTATCAAATTTAAATTAAATTTATTTTATATAATTTAATGTAGCTTATTGCTGCCCTAAATTCTTGAATGCATAAAATACTCAGTTTAGCATGCTACATTTGTATTTTAAGACTTTAAGATTTTCCTTGGTTCAGGCTGTCCCATTCTAAAACAACTCTTTCATCAGTGACCAATTTTCCTTGAAGCTTAGGCTGGTCAAGTCATCTCCTCCAGATCTACTTGTGAATGCTTAGCATTGTTCTCTGATCATTAGAAGAGTGCTTTCTGGTTTAGGGTCTCATTATCTGTCATCAAAATTTACCCAACCATTTCAGCATGTCAGGTTTTATCCAAACCACATATGGAACTAGAATACTGGAAGGGAGAGATTCAAAAATACAATCCAACTAAGATAAAGATTTTAATGAAGAAAATGGCTCCTGCAAACTGGATCCAACTTTTATGAATGGCAGTCCCCAAATTCAAATTCTCTATGTCTTTTTCAGATCTTTAGGTGATAAGGACTGAGAAATGATTGGAAGCTATACATTATTATTGTAGCCGACTAGTTTAGTCTTAGGCCCTTTGCTCTAGCCTTCGGGTAGCCATTTCCAGGTAGTTTTCTTGTAGTCTCTGCCTGCTGTGATCCCATACCAAGTTACCTGGAGTCAGTTTAGCTAAATTCAGTGTGAATTTTTTATAAGAATGGTGGAGAATTGATTTGATTTGCACTTTAAAGCAGTTTAATTCAGTCTGATTACATGGTCAAAATGTATTGGAAAGCATAAATTCATACTTGAATTATTTATTTATTTTCCACATTTTAAACCACCCATCTTCCTCAGAGAGGGACCCTGGGTGACGTACAATAATATTAAAATATAAAATTCTAACAAGTAGAAATTTAAAAATAAAATTATTTTACAAAGGAGGCAAGAACAATTAAAAGTGCTAAAATTGATTAAAAGGCATTTCAAAGGGGAAAGGGAGGATTTCAGGGGACCAGTTAGTCCCAAGGCTGTGTGCTGTACTGGACTACCCATGGGAAGCTACAGAGCCAGGTTTTAGCCCTTTTTGGAAGACGAATGAAGGAATGATGAATAAAGGAATGTACTTCCTTTTATACTAGATTCCCTTTATACTAGATTAATGCTACTGATTTTGCTGTTAGCATTCTAACAGGCAAACAGGGGAACTTGTCTCCTTCATCCTCACCTAGCAGTCATGTGTAATTTTATTTATTTATTTTTCAATTTATATTTGTCACTGATAACTTAAGAGCAGGCTTTTTCACTTAATATTCATAATATATCGTATTCGCACAAACACATAAAATTACCTATTAAGTATTTTAGCACCAATTATAATGAAACTTGCTGAAAAACTACTTACAGGTACTTTTGTTACTACAACTAGCAACTTATAACAGCTATAAGATTGGCCATGAGAACTGTTCTACCATATGCCAATACCCTTATTCCAAGATATAGAGGTAAATTAGTAATTCAAAAAATCAAACAGGCAGCTATTTGTGGGTGTTTGCAGACAATGAATCAAAACATCAGTGTTTTAGTTTCCTTTTAGAATAGTGCCTGTACAATTTCAAACACGTTTATTATTTTTGTTTTCAGCAGAAAAAAAACTGCACAGCCTGAGTCAATGCATGTTTACTGAGATGAAACTTCCACCAAGTTTAATGGTATTTACTTGCAGGTGAAAAGAAAAAAGCAGCAGCAATTTGAAACAGTAACCTTTTTTTCACAAAAAATTACAGCACAATATTGGTCAGCACAGGAGAATGACCTTTCATCCCAAAACTACTTTGGAACATAGTAAGGCCCTTGTAAAAATTGAGATAGGACTGGCTTGTAAAGGTCAGCTTGGGTCCTTCCAGACTTGGGTGGAATGTTTGTAGCAAAGGTTTTCAATCCAGCCTTCTATAATCACAGACTCCCTTTGTCCAGAATATATTTATCTGCTGTGTCTGTCAGTGAAAGGGACAGATTACTCCTATCTCTGTAAGAGCCTTCGAAGCATGCATTCCCTCTGCCATTCTCCCTGGGGCCACAGGCTTCAGTTGTGAATGAGTAATCAACAAAATAGGACTACATCTGCCTCTGGTGGAGGAAACACCAAACAGACACCAGCCAGTCTGGAATCAGCTGTTTCCTTGCCTTTGATCTCAAGGACAGGGCGGCTGAAAACCCCAAGGGGCCACAGCTCAGTCTCTCTTGCTGTCCATGTCACTCTGATAATACCACCAAGGCCTATTGTGGCATTGTGTTCACTCTCCAGCCAAATGGCTGCAACCTTCTCTTTCCAGTAGAAGACTCTTTGATGCCACAGCATCGATAATATGTGTCTAATTGACCGATTCAGAAGCAGAGCTCCTGATGTTAATGGCATCCACAGTGTTACAGGCTACAAGACTACACTATTGTCATCGAAAGGCCTTAGTAGTTTCATTTCTAAGTGATTCTGTTTCTCATAGAGTAAAATGGGCTGTAATATTTTCTTCCCATTGTTATTTTCCTTCATTGGCTTCTGTAAATAATGTTATTCTTGTCTGGCATTGGACTAAGTTTATCTAGCCCAGCTTTTTCCAATCCATGTCCTGCAACTTTAGTATATCTGGAGGACAGAATGTTGGAAATGCTCCTTTAGTGTTAAAAGATATGCTACTAATGTGAACCACAAAAGACCAGATACTTATTTGAGTCAATATTAATTGAAATATCTTGCAGCAGGTGGAAGGAAGGAAGGAAGGAAGGAAGGAAGGAAGGAAGGAAGGAAGGAAGGAAGGAAGGAAGGAAGGAAGGAAG
>JANHZU010004427.1:409220-419997 GCA_032468055.1 Acrochordus granulatus
AATACTGAATTCTATTCTTCATGCATTATGCATTGTTAATGGGTTTATTTTATTTTTAAGTGTTTTTAATTGTTTGTTTTTAGTGTTGTTAGCTGCCGAGAATCTCCGGATTTCGGCAGCATATAAATTTAATAAAGAAATAAATAAATAAAAATGTTAATATTGATTTTTTCTATTTCCTTCAACTGTTATTGATTTGTATTATTTGACTGATTATCAATATTGATTTCTCTACCTCCTTCAGTATTAATATTGATTTTCTCTACTTCCTTCAACTTCTGAAAAAAAGTTGCTACCTTAACTTTCAGCAAACAAGAAGCACCAATAAATGTTACTCTAAAAAGTCCAAATATCAAATATGGATTTTATTTATTAATTTGTATCCTGCTTTTATTATTCTTATGTTTAACTAAAGTGGCAAACTTACTTAACACACCTTCCGCCTCCTATTTTCCCTACAACAGAAACCCTGTAAGGTGAATTTGGCTGAGAGAGAGTGGCTGGCCCAGGGTCACCCAGCTGTCTTGAATGACTAAGGCAGGACTAGAACTTAGGACCTCCCAGTTTCTAGTCTGTTACCTTAGCCACTAGACCAGATCAAACCAGATTTTTAAGCTTTAAGAACTTTATGAAAACTATGGCAGCATAAATAAGTTGATCACCCCAAAAACTTAATTACCAGCTACTTTTAACTAATAGTTATTCCATAACACATGTATTGTTATAGGTAAAGAGAAAAACTCCACTTGGGACCCAATATTTTCCAGCAGCACATGAGTTCTTTAATTCAGTCACTAAATAAACAATGGTCCAAATCATCAAGTTTATAGTAATGTCAAAAGTCTGTCTCAATGTGAATGTATGACAAGCTACATTTTGAAATTCTTTGTTCTAGTTTATAAGTAAAGCTAAAGAACTATCCAGTGATAAATCTTAAACTGTGGAAAATTAATTCCATCTTTTCTTACAGGCTGTTGTAATTTATGCAATGACAAGAGGATGGCCCTGCCAAAAAAAAAATGGTTAGATTAACATAAGTTGAAGAAATAAAAATAGAAAGGCTTCTTGAATACAACTCAACCTCAGTGTTACATTTGTCTTAATCACATTTATCTTACCACAGATACTCAAAGGAATTCTGAGCCATCTGTCTAAATCTTATTTCATTTGTGCCAAAATTAGAGATGAATTCAAATTTACCACTTGAAAAAGCACCTAGGAATTGTTACAGTAAGATAAACAAAAGAATTTGAAAACAAACTCATGATCTAGAGGCCAAACTTTTTATTCTCTAATAAAATTCTAATAACCAAAAGTAAGATACACATCCAACGATAAGACAGAAAATATGGAGAATTAAATAAACTTTTCCCAATGAACAACAGTAATTTATGGAGTGAGAATCTTGAAGGATTCCTGCCAAAGGAAATTGTTTAGTTACAAATAAATTGGCTTAAAATAATGTGAAGGAATGAAAATTGGAAAACCTGCAATGTAAATGAACTTTGGAATTAAGTTCACCTTAAGCACATTTATCTTCCTGCAGATACTGAAATGAATTCTAGACCATCTGTCTAGATCCTGTGTTATTTGTACCAACATTGGTGATAAGTTGCAATTTACCAGTTGAAGGAACTTTGTAAAAAATTTATACTGAGATAAACCAAAGAATCAGAACACAGCTGACAAGTTGAAAGCCCAAATCCTAAACATGTCAGAATTATTTTTGAAACCAGATGGCATCATCTAATTTCCCTCAATTTATGGAGTATCCACTCAAGATACCAAACTCTTATATGAATGAAGTAACAATGATATAGATCTATGAAACAAGAAGCATAATCTGCATACATTATATTATATATATATATATTTAGAATACACTGCTAAAATACCTTAAATATTTACAGAATTTCTAATGACAATAGTTCTAAAACAAATTAACAAGAAAAGAAAGAGAAATATGTTGACTTTGACTGTGATGGTAAAACACTATTGGTGAATACTTGTATTAATCCACGAGGGGTTGAATAAAAGATGTCCATCTAAAATATAAAATTTTGCAGAGAAGTATAGTAGGATAATTTCCCCTTTCTCCTAATAATTTCTTCTTAAATTTATCAGGACATATTCCCTGTCAATTATACATTAAAGGATTGCTCTGAATTAAGTTTCCATTATTTTTGGTATTTTTAAGGACAGTACAATCCCTAATTAAAAACAGAAAACTCTGGTGTATTTTCGAAATGTCATAGGGTATTATGGGTTGTTCTAAAGAAATGGTTATCAGTGAATCTACATTGAATTACTAATTTTTTTCTGAATAGCAAGGTGCACCTGGAAACAAACATTAAATGGAATTCACAGTAAAAGTGAGCTTAGTAGTAGTAAGTTCCTAATAATAATAGTAAGTAGTAAGTTCCTAATTTGAAAATTATTGCTGCACCTCTCAAAATTTCATGTCATAGGAGAATGCTATGTACCATATTTGTGTTCATAAATCAATTTACATTCTTGTTACATATAGAATTTTGCTATATTTTGCTTCTAATAGCATATTTCAAGGATCAGCAATGGGGTGTTGCATGTCAGAAGTACTGAATTGGCAAATATCAAATGAAACCATTTTTATTTGGGCCATATATGACTGTGTGCCCAGTTGGATGAATGGATGCATTGGCAAATTTGAAGGACAAGGTTCAAAAATATCTGTTTTGTTGTTGTTACTATTTTCAGTATCTCCTACTATCACTGGATTGTGACCATAAGAAGCAACAATTTTAATTAATTTGCTTCCAACTCTGATAATTACATCAGATCAACAATCAAGAAGTAAACAATTACCCAGTCAAGGAACTCACTACTCAAACAAACAAGCTAAAGTAAACAACATCTTAATCAAGGAACCACCAAGAATACTATCACCAACACAGACAGGGCAAGCCACTAGTATATAAAAAGAGAGCAAACCTCTTTCTAACACTGATGTTACCTAGTTTGATAATGAAATGTCTGCAAGGAAATAACCAAGCTGAGAAAGCACCAAGGACCCCATAGTTCAACCCTGAGCTACAAATATTCCCTTTTTATCTGATAATTAAGGTTAAAGCTGATAGTTTTTGGACTAGTATAGCCAAACATCTGATTCTGTAAAGGAGCAACTGAAGTTACATTTTGTTAGAAGAAACATACCCATAACAACTCTATTTACTTTGTATATATAGTATCACAAGAGATAAAAGGCAAAGATATGAATTAGGACAAGGGGATACTGGACTACTGAGCATTGCACCTCATCTTCGGTAGCTTATTTTATCTTGAGTTTTTACAATTCCAAAATATGGAATTTCTTTTAATTTTTTTTCAAAAATCAATTTTTGAGAATATTATTCTTTTTATATGTGTTATGTTGTTGCTATACTACCTGTAACTCGATTTGTATCTGCTTAGAAATTTTGTATGGCACTTAATCCTGTGCTTTCGTAAGCATGTCTCACAAACAAAACAAATAATTTCCTTCCACTATGTTCAAATACTATATAATTTTCTAGATCTGAAGGTTAAAGCGTTATATTGGACAGGACAGAATCAAATCATTCATCTAAGGAACCTCAGAGTAATTGTTCAGTGCTAATTAACATAGTATTGGAAACAATGGTGTCATCAAATAATCTCATTGATCACTATTAAATTGCACAACAAAAGCCAAATTAGAAGTCTGAGCACTGATGCATTTTTTTAAAAAGTCCTGGGATTGATTTATACTGTTATCTCTAAAATGTAAATTATCACCCTGTGCCAATTATTATCTTCTGATTAACTATGCAGTGCCACCTGGTGTGCAGATGGGAAGAATATTACATATCAAGGATTGTGTTCACACCCACCCACATGCACTGAGAACCTATGTGACAAAAAAGAGAACAGATGTTCATTTTGCTTGTGATACAGGAAAAAATGTGTCTCGTGTGTCTGATTAATGAACTATATTTGGAGTATATTTTTTACACATGGATGTCTTTTTTGACCAAAGGTCAGCACAAGTATTTGGGGCAATAAAATATATATGATTGCTTCAGGTAGTGTGGTTGTCTCATTATTGCTGTGCCTTCCATCTTTCCCCCAGCCCCATCATATTTTAAACCTACTACCTCCTAGGTTTTTCACCACCAGAAGGAGAGTGGGAGATCCACATAACTAAAAGAATTTTTCACAGTCTATACAATCTAATCTGTCCATGATGGTTACGATTTCTGCAGATTTTTTTAAAATGACTAGATCCTCCCAAATAAAATTGTTTTTTTACAGACACATCAGTGAGTAATAAAATGAGAAAAGAATAGAATGGATGCCTGCCAAGATCTTCATAGTTGTCTTGTGCACTTACATGTGACACCTACTCCTTGCATTTACCCGCTCTATACCTCTGTGATCACATCACAGCTCTTGAGCAGCCTAACTTGTGTATTTTTGACACAGCCATAGTTCAGTGGGATCTCAGAGTCTCTGGTGATAGAGCATAGCAGAATCTGGAATGGCCTGGTTTCCCAATAGCAGAAATTTTGTCTTTTGACCCCTGAGCTGTTTTCCTTCCCTATAAGGGATGAGCCATTCTGCGCATCTTAGTATTTCATAGTTGATTTTAATTGATCAGATGAGATGTCACATTGGCGCCTCTCCATCACAGCAAACGCTAAGGTTTTTGTTTGTTTGTTTTAGAAGTGCCAAACAATATACTTGGATGTCACAAAAATAAAGGTATCATAAAAATATCTTGGAGCTGGGGCAAGTTGTTAAAGCATAATTTTTTATGTACCCATCTCTTTTTGGTTGGATCAATTAACCCATGTGGTGTCCAAAGTAGTAAGGACCAGTTTTAAGCTGGCACAGAGTTTAGGAGCGAAAGTAGTGGCAGTATGAAATTTCTTTCAGTTTGTTTTTTGAAAAATCTTATCTCCTGTTTTCTGTTTCCCAAAAATTAATTTTTCTGAATGTTAATGCAAAACAAAATTAATTAAAATTAAAAATAGTGTTTTATCTCTGGATCTTCTTTGTTTCTAGGTTTGAATGTTTCTTTAACATTTCATAAAAAATAAGGTAAGAATTCTGAATGTTGGGACTACGAGTTGCATCATGTCCTGCTTTCTCTCAATGGTTGTGAGGGCAATAGATGATGAGAATAGTAATCTAATACATCATATAAACTGCAGATTTGAAAACAATTGTAAGATGTCTCCTATATTATTTCTTATTCATGAAACATGCATTCTTAAATGCCTGTGTATTTGCCCAATATGAGCAAGTGAAGTATTAAATTAGGAATAGGAAACAGATGCCCAATTTCTAATTTCTTGCTTTCAGGAGGAATTATTGTATTTTCTCTTACAATAAGAAAGTCTTATATCGATCTTTGTCACAGTATTATGAGTCCATTGAAAATAGTGATGGCTTAGATTCTCCATCTAGAATTTCCCTCAAGGTAATTTTGGCTCAGGAACTTGACAAGTACAAGATCTACTCGTTCAAATAACGTCAATATTCTCAAATTTCTGGCAGTTCTTAAGTATTTTGTATACTGTCCTATTTGAATTTGCAGTCTCTTAATTCAGCCTGCCTAACATGTCATTCTTCCTCCCTTCTGTTTTAATGTGCAGATTTTTTACATTCATGTAATTTGTAATTTTGTAATTCAACATACCTGTTGTATTGGAGTGGTGGCATCACAGTGCAAAACAGATCTCAAATAGTGCCTGAGTGCCCTGTAAGAAAAATAAAGTAAAAAAACGTGGACACAATGCAATCTGACCAAAATCTAGAAATAGGTTGCTTATACATCCGTGCAACTCTAAAAATAAAACAGGTCCTTCCATTCCGAAATTATGAGGACAGTATTTTAAGAATGCCTGCCATATGATCTGGCATCATGGTCTCCTACCTTAACCTGTAACCTTGACTCTCGAAGCATGTCAGAGTTGGGCTTCAATCTTAAGACAGTAAGGTCAAGCTTTTAGCTGCAGAATATGTTCTTCTGGTCTGCATTCATGTGGGCATGCGCCTGGCCCAGCCTGATGTTGACAGGCATAAATACAAGCTGATGCAATGGCATTGATTTTAGCTAGCTCCTGTCTGCCTTTGACCTTGAACAGGTTAAATACTTCTAGACTCTTTCTTGAAATGTTGTGTTCCCTGATTCCATATGAGCCATGACACATACAAAATTTAAACAATGGACCCAGAAATACTTGTTCATTTCTCGTTCATTTTACCTCTCCCTGAGGCAAGTTAGAGAGCTTAGCTTGTTGGAATCTTGAAACTATAGGGGGGAAAATTGGAAATGTATCAAAATCTCACTTGACGTTTGGTGCCAATTACTGGTGGAGAAAATGGCAGGTCTTTTTCATGTTAATGAAGGAAGTTCCAAGCAGCCTTCCAGTATAAATTTGTGTCTTATAAATATAATCATTCCAGTTTCCAAATTCCTCTTGCTGCCCACTCAGCAAAGAGGCACAACCGCTTTTGACACAGTAGAGAAACTCAGACATATGAGGCATATTTTTAGTATTTGTCAAAGAGCTGTCGAGGAACTCCTCTAGGACAATGGTTTCTGTAGCTTCCTCTAACTTCCTCTACTTGTCTAGTTCTTGAATAATAATACTTTTGTGGGCCAAGTACATACCAGCTTTTGTTTAAACCAATTGGGCTAACCCCTGCATTATTCAGCATAGCTAGTCCTATACACCGTTTCCATAACTTATGGTCAAGCCAATTATGCTTTTGATTTTATTTTCTTGGGTGTCTTTATTAAAGTTGAGTAAAAACTGCTTCATGTTTCTCAGAAATATTTTAACAACATTTCTTTCTTTCAGTATTTTTCTCATGCTTGTGCAAATGTTTATTTTTTAATTTGCCTTCTTTTTTCTTTTGCTCTTTCTTTTAATTGGCTGTGTTTCTCCTCAAAGCCATCAAGTTAAATGACATGATCCTATTTCCTACAATTTCTATTTCTCAATGGTTCTTGACTGGCAGAAAATTTTCCTCCATCTCAATTAGCTGAATTTGCAAAAACTGGTTCGCAACAGAGTATTATGTAATTGTTTATTGCAGTTCATGATCCCCAATTAGCCAAAGATGCTGCAAGTATCTTTGCAAGTATCTTTGCAAGTATCAAGAAGCACCGTAGCAGTGGAGAATAGGAAAGTGGAGGAAATAGAGAGTATAGGGGAATTGACACTGAATCATAGTAAGAAAATGATTTTTTTCCTCAAATTTAAGTTTTGCATTTTCCCCATATTTCTAAATCTTGTGTTTGCCCTAGAAATACAATGCACCAGTCTTGAACACAACCTTACCATTAATACTTGTCCTTTTTTAATTTTAAAGGTTATTTAAAAGTGAAAGATATTTTCTTAACCAAGTTTAGATAGCAGGGCAAAAATAAGACAAGCTATTTTTATAGAATATAATAATGTTTCAATATCATGCATTTCCAAATAAATTTCTTAAGACTATATTTTCACATGTTAAAAATAGAGGCTCTTAGGAGATGGTTTGTATCTTTATTTCCTTCACACCATAACATCCACTGAAGAAAATAATAGCAGTTCTTGTCTCCTAGCCAAAGCTATTTATTTCTTGGATTTTGTGGAATAAAAGCCATAGAGAATGTGGAGAAAAAGTGTGCATCTTAAATACATTCCAAGAAATAATATTCCCATATTATCAATAGGATGTTTTTGTTATGTATCCCATTTAGGATTATGATGGTAACATCTTAATTAAAAAAAATCTATTCTCTGTTGTACAAATTATCTGATGAATATGTTCAGGCAAGCATAATAAGATGTTTTTCTCATGATAATAAGGAATGAATTTTATGTGTTTTACCATGTTTTATAAATTCACCATAAATAGTTATTTTCATGCCTGACATTGATCCATGTTACTACCCTATAAATTCATCCATAATACAGAAGAGTTGACTTTCTGGTCCAGCAATCGAATAGGAAAGATGTTGTAAGCTATGCCTGAACTACCTCATGTGATGTATGCCATAATTTCTAGAGAACTTTATGGCAATATTAGCATTCTTCCTGTAGTGATTTGATACGTGTGTGGTATCTGCACACTTTGCAAGAAGCTGTTTAGCTTTAAAAAAAACCAAGTAGTAAATATAATGTATAGAAATGTGTCCAATAATAAAATTATGCATTAGATAAGAATAATACCTATGTTTGCACTGCAAAAGGAAGTATTTCCAAAGTCTTTGTCCTTGGCTGTGTTTCCTGCTAAAAGAAGCACACTAGCTATTGTGGGCTGATTTCCACACTGCACTGTAATATAGTCAGTGGCATTGAACTGGTAGATAACAATTGAACACTTAGCATTCTAATTTCCTAGTACTGCCTGACATACTCATCCTTTCTATAATTTAAATTGATTTTAGGCAATGTGTCTGTGTGCCAGAGGTGAAGGAACTGTAACATGGGGTATTATAGAAAATAGTAAGTCTTAGCACTATACATGTCCAAAGATCTTTCTAATTAATGATCTTTCCTGATTACAGTTTAATGGAAAGAGTTCAGTGATTACAATTTAATGGTCAAAAAGATAAGGTTGATTAGTCTTTAATGATGTTGTTTATAATTTTGTTGCCAAAGTCAAAAGCAGGATTATTTTGGTGTAAATTAAATAATAACCATTTGATTTTATTTCCAATGAAATAAAAGCATAATTTCTCTTCTCTGATTATGCAGTTCCCTTTGCATGAAAGAAAGGGGATGCACAGACTTTGATATGAATTAGTAGAAACTAATTGTCTATCTTATTCCTGGGAATAGTGTTAATAGATACCTTTGAAAGTGTTTTGCTATTAGTTAAGTAAAAAGGTCAGAACGTCCTGTAAAATCTATTGATGTCAGTTCTCCCAAGCCAAATGTGAGAAATAGTCCAGAAGAAAAAGCTAAGTTTGAAAATAATAATTGCTCAGATTACTGAGTATTATTGACTTTAAAACTGTTAAAAGAGGTTAAAAAAATTGTCTGACCAACCTTAGCTTTTCCAAATAAGGATATTTTCTTAGTTGATTAAACTTGTAGGGAGAATAAATGTCCCATATAAGAGCTTTTCTGCTCTTTTAATCCTTCTTACTATTCTTAGGATAAGCTTCATATCTTTCTAGAGGATTTTCTAGAGTGTTGTTGCCCCTAACAAATTAGTTAATGACTGGTGTGTTCTGGTTAACAGAAATAACAAACAGTACTCCATAGTTTTCAATTTTGATCAATTGAGTTTGTGAAACTTCATTTTAGAAGTTTCTTACCTTTAGCAGGTAAGTCATATGTGTTGGAATATACTAAATCCTCCCCTCTCTCCATATCTAGACAACTTAAATGGAACAAAAAGCAGTATTTAGTATAATTTGATGGGCATGAAATGGCATCTAAATTGGTTTTAAAAATGTTTCTTGGAGTTGAACTGAAATTATTTTCTGTTGATTCCAAAGCTCTTTGTGAATCAAATAATGACAGAGATTACCTTCCCACACAGATTTTTGTCTTAAATGTGTTCTTAATTGAGCATTTGGTAGCTATCCATAAATTCTTGAAATTAAGCTTTTAGTAATTCTTTTAGAGCTACAGAAAATTCTTCAAATTCTTTTCAATTTAGTTTAGGATCATAAAACTAAAGGTTTCCCCTGCCAGTTGTGTCTGGCTCTAGAGGGCGGTGTTCATCTCTATTTCATAGCTGAAGAGGCAGCATTTGTCTGAAGATGCTTCCATAGTCATATTGTTGGCATGACTATATGCCAAGACACACAGAATGCTGTTACCTTTTCCACTGAAGATGATACCTATTTATCTACTTGCATTTTTACATGCTTTTAAACTGCTAGGTTGGCAGAAACTGGAACAAGTAATGGTAACGGGAGCTCACCCCATTATATTGGGTCTCAAACTCAAGCCGCCAACCTTCTGGCCAAAATGCCCAGTGTCTTAACTGCTTGGCCATCATGCCTCCTTAAGGTTCATAGCTTGATGTTAACTATGACATGAACAATTGTAGTTAATATTTCTGAATCTATCTCAGAGTAGAGTTTCATGACTCTACTGTATGAGTTATTAGTTGATAGAACAGATTGCCAGCATGACGTGTGACATCTTTTTCGCCAGATATCTTGAAACCCAGGCTGAATGTTACCTGTAAGAAAAGCTTTAGTAGATCCTGCATTGAGTAGGTAATTGAACTGAATTATCGTTTCTAATTCTCTGATTCTGTGATTCTCAATCTTCAAGTTTGGTATGAAGAGTATAATAAAAGGGTATAGTACTTTGAATTAAATCTAATAAAAAAATAAGCCATTTCCATTTGCTGTACTGTTTACATCTTGTGGGTGATATTCTTTATAGCAGGTGACAAAAATGTGGGTTAATCCAAAAATTGAAAAAAAGATGAGAGTGCAATGTATTAATATTTTCATTCACATTTACCAGAGATTAAGAAGGATGAATGGGAGAATATTTTTGTATTAAAGTAGTGGCAAAATGAATAAGATTGTTTGCCATGTTAAGTCCATCACATTTCCTTGAATTAGATGCTTTTTCCTGATTATACTACATATATAACATGCTTAATATATAGGATTGCCAGATGGCTGACAAAAGGTGGACAGATAATCCTTTTGGTCTTCATGATGTCCATCTGGCAAGCATAATCTTAATATCAGATATTGTCTGGCTTTTTGTTAATTTTGGATTATTTTCATGTATTCCAATTTTAT
>JANHZU010004428.1:0-14072 GCA_032468055.1 Acrochordus granulatus
TTTGCCTGCTTTCTCCAAATGCTCTGGCTCCAATCTGCATCTCCATGGCATTAGAGATATTTTTAAACTCTGGTTTCCTCGGGAATTGTGAACAAAGTTGCACAGGAAGTTTTGACTCCAAAGGTATATCATATTTACCATTTAAACTATTCCTGTCCTGTACTCATGCTCATTTCAAAATAGCTTAAGTCCAAGTGAAGGCTTTGGCAACAGCTTGAGCTGTAGCAGGCAACCACATCTTCCCAATAGAGGACACTGTCTGTACTGCAGTACCTTCTTACTTCTCTGCTCCAGAAACCCACAATTAATTACTTTTCTTCCATTGGGAAGGTTTTTCTGAACATATTAAGGTATGTGTGTGCATATATGTGTGTATATATGTGTATGTGAGTTTATAAAAGTATACACATACAAGCACAGTTGCATATATACATACACAAACAAATATACACAACGTTAAATAGATTTCTATATGCAAAGTACACCCTCAAAATGAACACAGATGCAGATGCATTCAAATATAACACACACCTTACTGCCCTACTGCTTTCTATGTCTGTCATGTATGCTGTAACAGCACAATGGTTATAATCATTACCTCGTAAATAAAAGGCTGCTGGTTTGAAATCTTGAAGGCTTTTTTAAAAACTTTCTTTTTGTCCTTTTTTGCTTGTTTGTTTTTTTAAGTTCAGCGGTGCACAGCTTCACTGAATTTCCAGTCACTTCAAGTAGAAGTTTTTCACTCACAGTTTCCAAGCACTGATTTTATTGAAGGGGCATTCCTGCCTCAGCAAAATAGCCAATGAATTGTTGGGGTTAATCTGCAACATACTGAAATGCCCCATTTAAAACTGACAGGAGCTGTGAGGTGACCTAATATGGAAAAGTATACTTTGGAAGTGGACTAGAAAAGCATGTCCTGGGGCCACTTTGAAGTTGCCTGGGGATTAATAAGTGCACCATATTCTTCTGCCCTATAGAAAAATCTGCTGTCCTCTTTGAGGGTCAGAGGTGATAGGTAATGTGGATAAGCCCCAAACCATGAGATTAGATTTTGTCTCAGCCATTAGTTACTTAAGTATTGTATTGAACTGTATCTAAAGAGAATGATATAGCGTCAGCTTCCAAAGCACCACCATATTCTAGCAGATAAATTTTCTAAATAAAACATTTTCCTTGGTTATATATATATTTGGCCTTTATTTATTTACTTACTTACCTACCGACCTATCAGATTTATTCATGGCCCATCTCGCTGTTTGAACCTGAGCAATTTTCAATTGTAAAATCCTTACAAAAGTATGGCAACCAAAACGGAAAAACATTAATGCTCTAAGGAGCAGCTGTAATGTAGGGCAGGGTTTGAACTGTTGTGCAGTACACCCTAGTGCACACTTTAAAGCCATATTAATGATATGTATCATAATGTCTGTTTAAATCAGGCATTTGTCTAAACAAAACCAGGCTTGCTGGGCATAGAAATCTGAAACTTCCCTAGGGGAAAAGGAAGGGGAGAAATGATAAAAGCAAAGAGATTCTCAATGAAAACTCCATTCCTTTTGGGAAAGCTTTGTGATGTTATATGCTGCAAAAGGAGGTGGGGGAGTTTATGCCATAATAGTGTCATGTTATTTTCCTTATTGTGAGGAAAGCCTTTGATCCTACGGGTACCTCTGGTACACATAACTTGCTCAGGATGTCTGGGACACTAAAGATGTTTTGCCTCCTTGACCTCTTACTCATCCAAAGGGGCATAGCAAGATCAAAACAGTTATCAGCAATGAAAGAAAATCCTGAGTGTTTATTACTGCCTTCTGGATGAATCACCAGCTGGAATTAAGATTGCCGGGAGAAATATCAACAACCTCAGATATGCAGACAATACCACTCTAATGGCAGAAAGTGAAGAGGAGCTAAAGAGTCTCTTGATGACGGTGAAGGAGAAGAGTGCAAAAGCTGGCTTGAAACTCAACACTAAAAAAACTAAGAACATGGTATCCAGTCCCATCACTTTGTGGCAAATAGAAGGGGAAGAATGGAAACAGTGAACAGATTTTACTTTCTTGGGCTCTAAGATCACTGCAGATGGTGATTGTAGCCATGAAATTAAAGGATGCTTGCTCCTTGGGAAGAAAGCTATGGCAAACTTAGATATCATATTAAAAAGCAGAAACATTACCTTGCTGACAAACGTCTATATATTCAAAGCTATTGTTTTACCAGTAGTAATGTATGGCTGTGAGAGAAAGGCTAAACGTCAAAGAATTGATGCCTTCAAATTGTAGTGCTGGAGAAGACTCTTAAGAGTCCCTTGGACGCAAGGAGACAAACCAGTCAATCCTAAAGGAAGTGAACCCAAACTGTTCATTGGAAGAACAGATACCGAAGCTGAAACTCAAATATTTTGGCCACCTAATGTGAAGAGAAGACTCATTGGAAAAGAATGTGATGCTGGGAAAGATTGAAGGCAAAAAGAGATGGGGACAGCAGAGGATGAGATGGATAGATAGCATCATTGATGCAGTAGCATGAGTTTGATTGGACTTTGGGAGGCAGTGGAGGACAGGGAGGCCTGGTGTGCTACAGTCCGTGGGGTCACAAAGAGTTGGACATGACTTAGTGACTGAACAACAACACTGAGTTATCCTAAAGCTGAAACTCCAAAATTGATTGATCTCAATGACCACTAGGCCTTGGAGAAAGAAGCTGGTGAAGAATTCTGGAGTGGCTACATCAATGGTATATCATCAGTGGGACAGTAGGAAAGGCCCAAGAAGTGTAGGCTTCCTTGCCTAGAAATCATGGGCTCCTTAATTCACTGTCAAACAAAGCATCCTTCTCTTCACTTCTTACAATCCAAATACGGTGGGCAAATGGTCCTTTTGCCCAAAAAAGTAATTGAGTCATGAGAAATTTTATTTTTCATGTGAACACCTGCACCTCTTTCAGCCTCCTGTTTACCCCTCTGTATGGTCACCAGAATGATTGGTAAAAGCTAAAATGGCAGCAAAAGTGGAATTCCCTTTTTTGAGGTCATCTTTAGGACTTAGGCTCTTCCCTAGATGTGGAAAAGGTTAGGCAACCTGGTTAGCTGTTTGAATAGTACAGCCAAACAGGGGTAATTACTTTAGTTCCCCAGACTTTTTAAATTATTGGCCTCTAAAAAGAAGCACATGCTTTGTGAGTCTCACTTTACATTTTGCAGAATTGCTCAGAATTTCTCCAAAATAGAGAACCATTAATGGCAAATCTAATTTCATTGTATTGTAAGACTGGATCTGTGCTTCACTGTCTTCACAGCTAGAGACCAGGATATTTGTCGACTTCCTACCAAACAATGTTTTGTGACTAAATAAACTGAAGAAATATCTCTTCTGAAGATTTTAAGAAACAGACTGTAGGTTGATCTGGAGAAAATCTTCCCTTTTGTGATGACAAGCTATTAGGGTTCACAGGATCAGCTTCAGCATTGGCTGTGAAACAAATACAATTTTAGAACTTATTAGAATAAGTGTTGACAAACACTTTTTGAAATGTGAGGAAGCTACAAAAAAAAACTTCAGAGACAAAATACTACTATGAAATTGTAGGAATGGACAGGACTCCAGAAGACAGCCATCTCCTGTTATTAATGAGAGCTAGTTCTTATGCAAATCTTCAGAATAAAGATGAGGAAACTTTCTTCTCCCGGCATCCTTGTGATTGGCATGTGGGCAATGTTTCATGGATCAATAGTAGATGAAGAGGGCAGGGCCAAAACAGAGATGCACAGGTGCGTATAGATATAGTTTAAAGACACTGGCAACAAGCATCATTAAATCATGCATTCTTTATTTTTGTTATAAAAGAAATGATAGATCTGATCAAAGGTTTACATACTTCAATACACTTGCAGAAATTTTAAAAAAATGAATATTTATGCACATACATACAAGCAGATAAAGCTAACTTAATTGCAGTAGTCATGATTAATAGCTATCTCATCCATTAGTCTAATTTCCTTTTTAACGTGTTTTTCCTCTCTAGGAAACATGGAATAATTGAGCAGTTACTTATGTTCTATTGTGTCTAAGTTCCAGAAAAGCTTTTTTGAAGACGAAAACTTTTTTAAAGAAAGTTTGAAAGTTTACTTTGAAATCATTGCATGTTACTGCAAAGCTGTAAAATATTTGCTTTGTTTGTAAAATCTGAGTCCCAATTTCAGTGGTTTGCAAACGGTAACATCTCTTACATATAACTTCTGTAGCTGAATTCCAAGATGGTTGCATAGTTTCTGCTATGGGAAAATAGAAAGTGAAATACTCACTGTTATTGTTCACACCATTTGTATGTATTCCTAAAGATAAAGAAAAACTTTCTTTCATGGCAAAAAGCCCATTCTCAGCAACGGAACATATGCAAGGGACAGCCATCATATGCACAAAGGCATCTGTGACAATACTTCTGGGTAAGAAAAATTGTGCTATAATTTACTCTCCTATTTCAATTGAAAATTGAAGATACACTCCATCGCAGGCATGTTGCTTGTCATATTTTTAATGATGTTATTACTCTTGAAAGGAAGAGCTGATTAGAAAACTCTTGGTGATTCTCCCTTGCTGAGTTTTCAATTCATTTCCATATTTCATCAGGAAAGCTGCTTTCAAGGAAAAATGATTCTTAATTCCTTAATTTCCCAAGGTGACAAGGTTATAGCCTCAAAGTTTTTTATAAGCTGGTATAACTTGTGCTGAATGTCCCATACATAATATTGGTGTTACTATCCAATCTTTGGATTACAGTGGGGATCCATTTTGCTGGATCCCCATCGCCACCATCCAGCCTGTGCACAAACACCAGAGATATAGTTGAAACCTTCTTCAGTGTCAGGATTTGCTCCAGTACTTAAAAGGCAGCTGAAATCGCACTGGACCTACCATGTGATAACGCCCAATTATCCTATTCCCCAATATGCTTCCTGTTGTTGAAACCTATGCTGTGCTCTACAGAGGCAGCACTGCTGTAGGATAACTTGACCACAACAGCACAGCACACACATGTTATCATAGGTGCTAGACAGAAGGGCCTAGTTGGGCCCATTTGCTTCCCTATCTACAACACCTTGGCATTTAGACAACACAACAGGTGATTCTGCCTTTCAACCTGCAAGTATCCCAGCTCAGGAGGATGCTAGGTTTGATGGCCCTCCCTGCTTCTGCCTGGATCTAAGGTCAGAGTCAACTGCCGAATAGTAAAGCTAGCTCTAATTTTTTTGTTGTTCAGTCAGTCTCAGAAGCAGCTCTCCACAGCTCACAAAAGACATAAATAAAAATAATAAAGCAAAATACTAACAGCAAAAAATGATTAAAACAGCAAGATGAAAGGAGGGGAGCAAGACCTGCATGGGGGGAGGCAGGAATGATTAATCTAACCACCACCTGCATGATCACAAATCCCCAATGGAGCCCCACGCTAACTCACAGATCAGGTCTTCAGGCCCTTTCTGAAGGCCAAAAGAGAGGAAGCGGATCCCACCTTGGGAAATCTAGTGACTGTTATTGTGATTAGAAGCCAAATTTATTCCCATCAATAAAAGAACAATGACACCACTCTGTGGGATGTTCAAAAGAGATTTCCAAAAATCACCAACCTAACAAAGAAAAAATAAAGCAGGAAAAGCAGGAAGTACATGCCTGCCCAATCAAAATTCTCCCCATTCCAAACCAGCCCAGCCAAGTCAAAAAAATCCATGAACACAGTCCTGCATCCTTGATATTACATTTACAAAATAACTTACAATTTTCTGCCTATTTATATGTGGATTGGTATGTCCATCTCTCTGACTGGATTTCACATGTGATACTAAATATGTCTTGCTTACCTATGGTTTGTTTAATAAAACTCTGTTTGACGGCTCCATGCAAAACTCCAACAGTAGCTCAAGTTTATCTATCACAATGGCTTTCATCATACAGTTTTTTTAAAATTTTATCTTAGACAAACTCAGCCTTTGTCTTAAAGTAGGGCTGGTCCTAATGATTCAAGAGCAGATATCAAAGTAGACAGTAACACAGTGATCATCAATCAACACAAAATCCCAGTAAATACATTCCAAAGCCATCCTGAAATAAAAGCATAAGGCCATTAAAAAAAGAAATGAGAAGGGATTTTAATGGCAAAAGAAATCTTAATCCTTTTATCCCATATCACTTTTTTGTCTCAAATGACAGCTGAATTCAGAGTCCATCTGGTATCCAAACACATTGCACGTTGAGATAAAATTATAATATAGACTACAAGAATAAATGAAAGGTATGAGGTAAGCAGGATTAATAACCGATCTGGAAAACTCTATTAAAAATGCTTTTTGCACACCTGCATATAGCTTACTAATATTGGTATGGGTTCCATAACTGTAGTATCCATTAGGCACAATAATAGACTAATTCTGTGAAACTTTTGTCAATTTTTTAAAAAAAATAATCTTAAAATAAGAAAAACAAGTGAAATCAAAAGTCTTATAAATCAAATATATTTAAGGTATTATTATTATTGGTTTATTATGTGTATATTTCTATAATGTATTTCCTGTGATTTACTGAAGAATATAAGCTAGGGAATACCTTCATAACTGTAAGTATCCAGATTATCTCCACAATGAGGACCTGTAACAACAAATGTGACTAGGAACTACAAAGGTCTTAATGTGATCTTGATGAACTTTGCTGCTGCAACAGACATCAGTAAAGATAATTGGTAGCAGTCCAGATATCTGCAGATCCCTCTCACTCTGGACACAATTTATTTAGACCTCTTCCATCTGATAGATACTATGGGGTACTGCATACCAAAATTACTAGACACAAGAACAGCTTTTTCCCTCGTGCCATCGTTCAGATGAATACTTGACTCGTGCTATATGATCATGCTACAAGACAGATAGAGCAGAAGCAGAGAATTCTAGTTAGCCCAGAAGTTCTGTCTAATGTGTATGCATGCTTATTAATTTCAAACTTTATCACACTTCCTTCTATTGACTGCACATTTACAGAATAACTAACATTGTTATGCATTATTTTATTGTTGTTTATTGATGTTGCATGTTCAGTGAGAGCTGCTGTACTGGAGGCAAATTCCTTGCATGTCTAACCATGCTTGGCCAATAAAAATATCTGTATCTGTATTTGCATGACTGTCTATCTATTTATCATATGGAATAGGTGAAAAATGATTCAGCATGCTCAAGGGGATCTTAGGTGATGTGCCTCTAGGGGTAATTTTAATTATCCTAAAAATGTTTTGGATATGAAAGCCAAGAAACATTCTTGGAAGATTAAGATGATTGTGGCTATAGCAGCCATGCTAAGTACTTCAGAATAGTAGTATGGATCCCAAAGGCTATGGGTTTGGGCATTGGTCCCATTACACTGGATGCTGGCACAGAATTAAAAAGGAAAGTACTCTTGATCTATGAGCCACTATTGCTCTAATCTACCTCTTAATTTGCATATGGAATTACACAGGCAAGAATTTAACTAAACTAGCTGCTATCACCAGTAGTTTGAGCCCATATGAACACAAATATATTAATTTGTAGGATGCCAGTTTAATATATCTTGCACCATTTTGTTAGCACTTTTGTTCACTATGACCTAGTTAGCAGTAGGTGTCATGTAGATAAATTTCTTCCAAGTACCAAGTATGCTAAAAATATGAATATATTTCATAATTCTGCAACAATCTACTGAAACTGTAGCAAATTATAACAATCCTAGCCCATTTAAAGCACTAGACAGATGAAGGATATATTTGATGGATGCGTTCTTACTTTTAGAATGTGCAAAACAAAGATGATAATCTTTTACTGTGACAGCTGACCTGTTTTCTTTCCTACAATTTGGTTAGAAAGATTCATCATATATTCATCATATGTTTTTACTCTAATATAATAGCTGCTTTTAACAGAATATTTTATAAACTTTTAAAATGTGTGTAGCTTTACAGAATGGACCTTATTTACTTGGATAGACGTCACACTGGGTGGTTTTACAGGTTATGCAGAATTATAGTTTGTTAGATCATGGTTTACTAAATAAGTATCAAGTAGCTAAGTTAACATAAGAAAATGAACAAAACACATTAAAAAAAGGTAAAGGTTTCTCCTTTCAGCCATATCCAACTCTAGGGAGCGGTGTTCATCTCCATTTTATAGCTGAAGAGCCAGCGTTGTCCGAAAATGGTTCTGTGGCCATGTGGCCAGCATGACTATACGCCGAGGTGCATGGGACATTGTTACCTTCCTACCAGTTTATCTACTTGCATTTTGCATGCTTCTGAACTGTAGGTTGGCAGGAGCTGGGTGAATAATGGGAGCTCACCCTGTTACATGGCAGCACTTGGGTCTCAAACTCGGGCTGCCAACCTTCCAGGTGACAAACTCAGCATCTTAACCCCTAGGCCACTGTGCCCCACAAAGTTAATGTAGGAAAATGAACAAAACACATTATGGCTTGGCAAAATGTGTGATTCCAGGTAATGTGTTTTAGTAAGGTTGCATCTTTAAAGTTACTTCAAATCACCAAGAATCTTCTAATTAAACCAGAGGTATTGCTATTTTTTAACTTTAATGACCAAATATCTCTAAATTATAGGGTTCCCCTTCTGACAATGATTGTATAAAATAAGGAATATTAACTCATGTGATTATTTTTCTCCTTGCAAACTATGGTCTGTGAAGAAAAGCCCAAGAGCAATTGCTGGCCTGCCAGCATGATGGGACCATCAATGGAAAAAAGCACTGATCCTTAGTACATATAAGACATGTCAGTATTGCAGTAATATTACTACTATGATTCAATGTTCATTGTTTCTTTTTTCTTCCTTTGATCTTCTAAGAACTGTTGTCTAAAAAACACGGAGGTCCATTTATCAGTGTGGATTTGCCAATAATCCAAGCCAAGATAAAGGAATGTAATTTTTTTTAAAAAAACTATTTGTTCAGAAGCAAGGAGAGATGTCCAGGTCACACCCAGAGATCTTGAGCAGTTCAACAGCACTTCATTTTATATTTAGTACAGTGTGAAAAAGTACAAAAGAAAGTTGATTAGGCATAAAAATCATCTCACCAGTTATGTCAGCTGTATGTGGTGGGTTAAACATACTACATACTAACACCCCATAATATTAAGCATGATCATTTAAATGAGCATTATAATAAAAGTAGGTGGGAAAGTAAACTGTTAAGTAGGCCAAAAGCTTCATAAGGTTAGTTGGAGTCTTCTGTGAAAAGAAGCAGTTTCAGCAAAAGAAAAAAGAAAAGAAACTAATTCAGACTTAAGGAACCCTTTGTCCTCAACCAGCAGCAGGCAAAGAGAGTCTGTTGCCTTGTAGTTAATGTGTTAAAAAAACATCAAATTATCTGAGCAAACTTTTTTGTTCCATTCCTACATTACAAGCCTAGTACATTAGTTTTATCTATGAGTGGCCCTCAAACCCCCTTTGATGCTTAAAGGCAAAAAAATATAAATCATCACCAAATTATTGTGGATCCTAACAATAGGATTGTTATTTTCGCATTGCGAAATAGGATTCTGTAAGAAAGCTCTGTAATTAGGGTCACAGCCACTCCATTCTGAATCTTTCTGACAGCCAGTCCAACCAACCAATTTCAACTTGCATCATGAGCTCTCAGATCTGCCAGAACTACTTGCTTGGTCGATCAGTTCCTTCAGGCCAGCTATACTTACTTATCCTTGGATTTTTATTACACTCAGGATGATGTGGCGCTGTCTGAGTTTGCCTCCTTTTTCCATCACCTGTCTGAGGGGAAGCATGAACAAGCTGAGAAATTCAAGCATAAACTGGATGGTTGAGTGAGGATGAGTAGCTCGCTTATAGCTCACGTAGAATGTATTTTGATGCAGAAGAGAGTAACACAGAGTATTTGATTAATTAGAAGCACCAAGACATGGAAACATCATAGGAAATAGCACTGAATATCCATGCCGCTCACTTCCTTTACAGATTCATCTACAGTACCTTTCAAGCCCAAGCCCCTTACTGCCCACATCTCCAGTTTTATTGGCTATCAGCATTCCTAATTTTATGGGATGGTTTATTAGAGAGATAGGGGAGATGTTTCTACAACTACTGAGGCAAAAACAGAGAGTGCCCTACCCATAACTGGGGAGGGGGATTGAGAGAGAATACTGTGATGCTTCTCTAAAGAAATAAACAGGTGTAGAAAACTTTTCTTAATGTGTGGTGTCAGGATGAAATGGGGGTAGAGGGGCTGCAAATGAAAGAAACCTGTCTAGAGTCTGCTGAAGAACAGGTTGAAATTCTCTTCCCTCCACCCTTATTCCTCAGGCAGGGAGGAAACCTCTTTAATTTCAACCAAAGAAGAATTGAAAGTCCTTCCTTCCATGATCCCCTGGAAAGAGAAGATGGATTAAAGAAGTTTGAAGAGGAAAACATCTGTCAGTTCCATGAATGAACTGAAGAATGATGTACAATTCAGTTCCATGAATGAACTAATGAAGAAACTGAAGCATGATGTACGTTACAATGCCTTTCTAGCATCACACAATAAGAGGAAAGGGGAGATGCCCCCATGTAGTTGGAAGAAAGGAGAAACTAGATCATATAAGGGCTAAAGCTGACAAGGCAGGAACCAGCATTGCTCAGACCAGACAAAATAAGAGAGCAAATTTCTCTGTTTTGGACTTTAAAAAATGTGGTGTGATGTACAGTATACATAAATAAGATTGTCTGCATATACTTCTGATTATGGTTCTTAGGACTCTGATATTTAGAAGATCTTATGTCTTCAATGTCACACTTTGTTTTAGAAGTTCTCTCCCTGATAAAGAAAGCTATTTTGATCTTATATGTAGGATGTCTAGAATGTTGTCTAATTAAATCACACTCAGGGAATTATTTGCATCAACAGAACAGAGAAGGGGTTGTCTGCATCTCCCCTTAAGATTAGAGGGGCCTTTGGGATATGGTGGTGTCATATGAATGAGGATTGTCACATTGCCCACAAGCAGACAGTTCCTTATCCTGAGTTGGATTTCATTCCAGTTAATCAGTAAATAACTTTTTTTGTTTTTTAAAAACATAATATCTGAAAATAGAGTGCTTTGTTGAACAACCCAATTGTAAGGCAGATTCTATTGCTGAATGGCCTCTGTTCATGTGCCTTATCTTTGAAGTGCATTATTCTCAGAGGTTACCTATGGCTCTGGAGCTTCACCAAAGACCAAGCAATCATATGTAATCTGATCTTGCTTGTATTTATCAGCATGGAAGAGCCATTAGCTTGATGGAATGTATCCAAATACACAAATACTACAAAGCTACAGCAAAAATGTTTGCCCTTTATTCTGAAAGCAATGTGCTTACTCGCAATGTTAAAATGTGATTAGATGACAAAGCTATAGTCATAAATTTATGCCCACTTGGGATAAATTTGATAGAATTCAAGATAAAAGGTTGAGTCATTTATGTAAATAATTGGATACATACCATTTACACAGAAGACAGGCATTGGCATATTTGTATAAAACTTTGGTTTTTAACTGAAATATTATCACATTAAAAATATAAACAACCTGTTCAAAACTTAAGAATAGCCAGTAAATAAATGATAATTTTAGGTACCTTCCAGCTATTCTTCTGTTTTCTAGGCATAAGCTTTCTAATATTCAGTAGACTAACATCTCGTTTTACCTTTGCATTATCTCCTGAACAATATCTTCAGAAACACAGACGTGAACATTGCACTGAAAGGTTATATAGGCAATCACCAGTTGAAAATAATAATCCTCTCCTTTTATGTAAAAAAACTGGAAGGGCTATTGGAGATATGGTTTCCCAGCTATATGGTTCTCCAAGTAACTACTTTATCTGAATATAGCTAAAACTGCCAAATCTGGAGTAATGAAAATCTGTGATTTATTCCTAATTTGCTTCAATATATTATGAAGGAAAACTGCAGCTGAATCACCAACTTTGGGTGTAGAAATGAGGCTAATTGGAGAGTTAGAGTCCACATCCCAACTGTTACTATATAATAGTTTCTATAGCAATTAATGACTAAAGCAGCCAGTTCTGCTTGATTTAACATACCTTCTCAGTGTGATGCTCTGAACAGGGCAACCACTTTTTTTTTTAGATTAAGATGGCAGATCTCACCCTAATTATCATCTGCATGATAGTGGATACAGCTTTTATTCTATCAGCAGGAGCAATCCCAAACAGAAAATTTCCAGTGGCAGAAAAGAAGAACTGGCATTTGTTTATTTCCTTCTCTCCCTGATATCCCTGAGGTTACTTTCTTTCCTTTTGTGGATTATTTCCCCAAATTTAGGGAAACATAGAGGATTGTACGGGAGGATAAATTATTGGAGTTCTTTTTAAATCTAATTATCTATGAACAAAAAGAACCCTTCCACAGACAAGAAAATTACCTTGAATCTATTCCACCATACATTGGAGAATGCCTTAAAGCAATTGTGACAGCTTTCTAATCCAAGACATCAAATTCCAGCAAATATTGTAGATTGGGATATAGCCATCATTTTCTAGTAACAGCTAAAATGTAGAACCACAACTTTGTGTATGCATGCAAAATGTCCCAGGCTAAATGGCTCCCTGTTCATTTAATGCTTTTAGAGAGCAAGTGTCAGATCAGTTCAATATTTTCCAATTACGTTCCCTCCAGCTATATTAGGACAATGATTCCCAATATTCCAGGTCAGCTGTGAATTCTAGGAGTTGTGATTGCATGAGATCTGAAAGACGTGGGAAGGCTGAACTAGAAGACATTGCTTTAGTTGCACACATACTCTGACTTCTTATAAAGGCAGCCTTTTCTTTTTTAAAAACTACTCTGAAATAACACAATAGCTTTCACACCAAACTGTTAAATGGCTGTGTTCATATGGCATTACCCATGGTGAATAAAAGTGGTTTACTCATTAGCTCAACTGGATAGTTTCACAGAATACTTTGAAAAATAATGTATTCACACTGGCTAGATTGGCACACCATGTTGTTCTCAGTAGCCTAGTCTGAATAAGCGAACAACCAAATGAATCCCCCCTCAACCTCTGATTCAGTCCGTTCTGTGCCAGCAACACATGATCTGAGACCACAGCGTTGTCACCTGTTGATGTTTTCAATAGCCTTCTTTAGCTACCATAAAAAAGCAGGAAAGCTGTTAATTCTCTGATTATTCCTTCCTTTTTGTTTCTTTCCTGTTCTGGAAGGAGTAAAACGGAACGGTGCATTTACATCAGTGCTATTGCTGACATACTTTGTTGCTGGCTAGTCACTTATCCTCAACTCTGTCTGAACTTTGGAGGTAGGAAGACAGAGAGTAATTCAGGTTTTCAGTTCAAATTTTATCCTTTCTTTTACTTATACGAAATGAGAATAGGGGTTAGAATAGGCTCAGATGCCATGCTGACATTAGAGATGGAGAATGCCATCATCAAGATCAGAGAGGATTTTGAGGGAAAAACGCTGAGAAATAGAGGTTCTAGTTAGCAGCTAAAGGTGCTTGCTCTGGTGGCTGTTGAAGATAGACTGTGGCTCTGTCCAAAGTATGGCTGGCCAGCAAATCTCAAATGGATAAGCAGTTTGCGTTAATTAGGATTTATAGAATACAGAATAAGATTGGAATAAGGTTTATCGAAACCAAGGAGTTGCCATAGGAAGAAGCGTGGCAAGACAGGGAATCTCTCTTTTGTTTTCAGAAGAAAATAGGAGAAAATTAACTCCCAGGGAACTGACTTTCCTTGATTCCCAAGGAGGCCAGATCTCATTGGAGGCCAGCTAACTCTATTCTTTTCTTGGCTAACTGACTGGGTTGACAGTATGATCAATTACTAGTCTGTATCATCAATTAATCCAATTTTCTTGTTCACTTCACATGCTAATCTGCTTCCCATGATCCAATTAAACAAATTTAGTGAACAAGACTAGTATATTATTGGGACATAGCCAATAAATAATTCCCTATCTGTTGGAAGGCTGAAGTACCTCAAGAAGAAAATACTAATTTATCTCTACGTTCTCTTATCATT
>JANHZU010004429.1:18329-29582 GCA_032468055.1 Acrochordus granulatus
TGGAGCTACCAGGCAGAAGGAGAAGAGGCAGGCCTAGGATGAGGTGCATGGATTCTGTGAGAGGGTAAGTGCAGGAGGTCAGTGTGACCAAGGAGGATGCTGAAGACCGAGGGAGATGGAAACAGAAGATTCACTGTGGTAACCCCTGATCGGAGCAGCCAAAAGAAGAAAAATTTTGTATGTTATTTTGTTTTAAAATCACAACTCAGAGTTGTGGTTCTAAGATGGTGTCCATATAAGTTTTTTAAATATATAAACACCTGTATACATAAAGGCTTTAGCAAAAGATAGATTTTAAAACATTTAAAAGTTTTTAAATGTTTTAAAAATGATTTTAAAACATGTAAAAGTTTATTAGACTGAATCCTAATAAAAATGAGCCTGCCCAAACTCAATGTCTATATGGCACAAAATCTTGTTTCCTGATTTTTTTTATCTTTATATATTATTGTTAAATTGCAAAATATAGCTAAGAACATAGTATATGAAGTAACATAGATGAAACATTTGTATTCTGTCTGACACTAATTATGTTAATAGCTACTGCTATGTTTTTAAAATATACTTTTGGAATATCTTTGTTCAAATTCTGTGTGAAATAAAGTTCTGAACTTCTAAAACATCTAAATTAAAAACTTACATTAATTGGCTTGAGATGCCCAAATATCTTAATGTCAGGAATTTCATGATACCAGAGAGCAGCTAAATTTCGTTCAACTTTAACTTCAAGATTTAATGGCTGTAGTAATTGTAATTCATTTTGTAATAATCCACTTATAATATTTGATCTGAAAATAAAAATGGAAAATATATGTCATTCATTACATATAATTAGGAGCAGGAATGAAGTTTAATTAAATATGATTCACTGCAGAATGGAATAAATTCTGAAAAGCACAATCCTACAAGAATCTAAGATATTATTACAAATTTTTATCAAACCATCCATTCCTTTAAAATATAAAGACTTGGCTTTGTACATATTAGAAACTGCAAGGATTTTATTTGAAAAAAGGTTTGATTCCCTTCTTGGAAGAATAGCTATATAAATTTTGGGAGTATGCCTTGATTTCTAAAATAACATTGTATTTAAAAAGCAAATCTGACACAGAATTTAAGCTTAAAGGTAAAGGTTACTCTGCCAGTCGTGACCGACTCTAGGGTGCGGTGCTCATCCCCATTTCAAAGCCGAAGAGCCAGTGTTTGTTGGAGGATGCTTCCGTAGTCATGTGGCTAGCATGACTAGACCCCAAAGGCGCACAGATACTGTTATCTTTCCCGTCAAAAGAGATGGTACCTATTTATCTACTTGCATTTGCATGCTTTCGAACCACTAAGTTGGTGGGAGATAATTTAAGCTTATTTGTAAATAATTTTTGGACTAGAATCTAATATCAATATTGTGCTAAATCCAAAATTTATTTTTTAAAGTTCATATTTCAACTAGTGGTATAATTAATAGCAATGGTTGAATGCATTATTGACTATTTATAGTTAACTTTTAATGATATGAACAATGTTTGCTATTTTTTTTAAACCTAAAGCTCACAAGATTCATAGATTTTGACTGGAAAATAGATACAAAATATTTCATAATATAGTAAATTTCTACTGATATATTGACTTTAATAGCTTTAAATTGTGTTTTTATTTGTCCATATTTCTGTATCCCAACCTGATTTTTTTTGTAGTATTTATCTCTTGTATTCTTTCAAATATATCATAAAGATCAGGGATTACAAAAAAACAAAACAAAAATATAAATAAATATGCCATTATGTTAAAAAAATCTGCTGGGGATTAGATGAAGCAGCTGGAAGAGTGACCAGAATCACCACCTAGTTTCAAGATTCTTCTCGTTTTGCATCTTTTTTCTGCAAATGAAGGGGTTTTTTTTTGGGGGGGGGGCTTGTTGTAAAAGAAAGGAAAACTTCACAGGGGAAAATCTGGACTAGAACAAAAGAGGCTTTTTTTCTTCCAAAACCTCCCCCAATTCTTTACCCTATAAATCTACTGAACATTGAGTAACACTTTTTTTCTTATTTTTCCCTCCCTCTTGAACCTTGCAGTTAGGTAACGATATGACAGAAAAGGATAAGAAATTTGGATGCCTAAGAGAATGTTTGGTAAAAGCTGGTTACTGTTGTCTTGGATTGAATATACTATATAAACTAATGAATTATTTTAGCTCTCCAGCATATTTTGGACAAACTTAATTTAGATTCCAAGAATGATTTTGAATCAACTGTTGTATACTAAAGACTTATTAAGTTCTTCTTCCTTTATTTCAGTACTTGGAATTCATTGAGAAATGTAGATTTTTAGACAAAAATCTTATTACCTTGGCAGCAGAAATCTATAATAATTTATATCAGTGAATTTTAGCAACACTTGAATTGGGGAGGAGAGGTTTTAAAGGAAGAAGACTTTTAAACACCATACTAAAACTTTTTGGAGGTTTTTAAAAATTTGGAATGATAAAATAATTTTAAAAGAAAAAAGAATGGACAGGAAAGTTTGAATTTGAGCAGAATTAGTTTTTTAAAAAATAGTTTTTGGGGGTTATATTGCATACAAAATGTTTTAAATGTCAGTTTATACACCATGTAATACTCTTCTAAGGAACTTGATTCGCTTGAAATTACATTTAGAAAAATTAATTATGAAATCATTTTAAATTACCTGTACAATTTTAGTTCACTCAGCTTCACACAAATACTGTCAAGAATTGGTGGGACACTATAACGAAGCTTTGTTTTCAGAAGCATAAACTCATTTTTTATGGTGATCATACCAAAATCAGCAACTAAAACATCAGTAGATACTGCTGACTGTGGGATTATGACAACAGGTGCTTTAATGTTTATATCCAGTGCCATTCGGGAACTCTGAGTAGCTAATTCCTTTACACCTGTAGCTGCTTTTTCAGCAGCTTGAACAGTGGCTTCAGTAATTGCTTCCTTTGCCATCTGAAAGTTGTTTACAAAAGCCTAGAATTTAAATAAAAATAGAATAAATTAAAGATAATGGGCAAATTTAATATGCCACTGTTAACCCATATGCATTCCAATCAATACAGTTATCATCTCCATCTCACACATATATACTTCAGAACCAAGTACTTTGTTATATTAGAGGAAAACATGGTTTTGAAGGAAGTAGGAATGTAAATTCCAATCAGAATATTTTTAAAAAATCCAGTTTTGGACAATATTTTGCATGTACGAGTTCCTCAATGATTCCCACAGAAAATACAGTGGAACCTCGCAAGATGAGACTAATCCATTCCAGAAGAACGCTCTTAGTGCGAAATGCTCTTAAAGTGAAACGAGGTTTCCCATAGGAAACAATGGAAAGTCAGACGATCTGTTTCATGCCCCAAGAATATTCACAAAAAAATAATTTTCAACAGCATTTGATGTAGACATGATTGTCCCTAACATCTGAAACAAGTAACAATGATTAACATATGTAACAATGATTAACATATGATATAAAGCAGAAATAGAGCAAACTAACCAGCACTCATAGATCTGCTTCCAGGCAGATTCTGGCCTTGGCTGCTGCTAAGCCAGCTGCTGTCTGGCTCCCCCTGCTGGCTTGGAGGATATGCTGCCGCTCGAGGCAAAAGGGCCTCTTCCCTTTTCCCTCAGCAACATCTCACAGTATAGCACAAGGACAGTAATGGAGTAAACTTCACGTGGCAGTGTCGACAGAACTCTTGCACGGTTGCTGCCTGGACAGTAATGGAGTAAACTGCACGTGGCAACGTTGACAGAACTCTTGTGCAGTTGCTGCCTGGACAGTAATTGAGTAAACTGCATGTGGCAGCATCAATAGAACTCTCGCGTGGTTGCTGCCTAAACAGGAAATACAGAGTGCACTGACTGAAGACGCGTAAGTTATCGCGTGAAGCTTGCTCATCTTGCGAGTTGCTGCCTATCTAACGGAATAAAGTTTATTAAAAAATATGCTCATCTTGTGAGGTGCTCGTCTTTAGCATTTTATCTTAAACAGAAGCTGTAAGTCTAGGAGAAGCCACAAAATGCACAACAGTTTTATCTGTGGAATGCTACCCAGTGAAAGGTGATACCTCACTAGATCCAGAGGACCTAGTTGAATCACCTGAACACCATCATCTGGCTGGCCAGAGTTGGAGATATATTGCTGAGTATCTGATGATACTGTACCCTATGCTGCTAGATAACCTTCTCCAGTTTAAATCTCATATAGATTTAAAGAGGAGGAAAAAGAGACTAGACACTCCATACTTCAGGGGATTTCTCCTCCCCAAATTGGAACTAGTCATAGGAGGAGGAGGAGAATCATTGCAAAACAATGCCATCCATTCCCAAAGTCCAAGGCCAGTGCAGATGATACTATGGCCAATGCTATCAAATGCCAATAAGACATCTAGGAAGGCTTGGACAGATGCATCACTCACATCCTGAGTCCTCCAGACGTCATTCATAAGCACAACCAAGACTAACTCAGTGCTGTAATCCAGTCTTAATCCTGACTGGAAAGGGTCTAGATAATCTGCTCTATCCAGGCCCTCTGAAGTTGAATATCTACCACTCTCTCAACAATTCTCTCTCAAAAAGGAAAGATGGAGACTGGATGAAAGTGATCAAACAATAAGATCTAACAATGGCCTCTTGAGAAGGTGGGATACCACTCCCTTTTCCAAGATAGGTGACCCCATTCCCTCCTGCACTGAGACATTGATCACCACTTGGCCAACCACTTGCCTCCTCCCAGGACGCCTTAACATACATTCTTGGGCAGTAACTTCATTTAGAAAACAATTACACTTTCACTATAACCAATTATTTTGTGGATTCTATTTCAAAGTTTCATAGGGAACAGGGAAATATTCTCTCTACACTCATCTTAAGCTCTGATGGTTAAGACAAAATGTTTTCCAATTATATCTAATAATAAAAGTTCAGTTGCCTTTTGAGAAAGCTTTATATTTTTTGCAATTTTGCAATAAAACATGACCTGGATTAATGAGAATATACACAGACACTTAACCTTTGATGTGCACATGAACTTCTAAGTATAGAACTTAATGATATTGTATTAATCAATACATGTATTGTTTAGATACAATGCAAAAATATTTTAAAAAGTGTTTTTAAATATTTAATTTCAATAAATTAAATATTTAATTTCAATAAAATGCTCTGAGGACTAATTATTAGCTGAAAAGCTGTATTAAAAATACAGATCACTGAACAATAAATAGGAACTGCTAAAATAACTCTAGTAATATTTCCTAGTGTAGAGCAAGCAAAATAAGTTTATTTTAAAATCACCCAAGCTGTATGCTAGTTCAAAAATATCAATAGGCAAAATATTTTAACTTACCAAAATTGCAGAGACAAATTTGTTGACAAAAACAATTTGAATACATCCAACAGTTAAGTGAATCTGGCTGTCAACAGCATTCATATTTGTAAAGGAAGCACCATCAGTGGCATTCGTATATGTAATCATTTTTAAACTAAAGACTTCTTTTCCAGTAATATATAGAGCCTTGAAATAAAAGCAATATTCATTGTAAATATTTTAATTTTAAAAATTCTATGTTTATGAATAAAAGCCATGAGATAATTCCACAGCTTCCCTTCTATTCATGTAATCCTTCCTGTTCATGAAATAGGATTTGAACCAGTGAATTAATGAAAGTCTTAGGAGGAAAGCCTATCACCTTCAAACTATAAAGCAGATATTAAAAGTTGGGATGAGAAGATTTAAAAAAAAATCTGTTGTATGAGCTAATTCCATATATTTTTCTGTATAATATAGTGATGAATCAAATATGTGCACTGTAATTGTAACTAGATATACCATGCAAACAAAACTAAACTAAGAGTTATATATTATTATATAGTATTTCCTATAAAGTATAATCCAGGATAAATCACACTAGGGAGAAGATAAATTAAATAATATAAGGCATCTTCTATTAAAACAGGTGCAGATCAGTACTTAAAACTGTAAATGTATTGTTTTCTATACAAAGCCTAATACACAACTGGCATTGGAATTAGCAAATATCAACACATTAAAAGAATATATGTACCTTTTTATAAAGTGCTGTTACATCACAATCCACAATAATTATATTCTTTAATTTAGCAGATATTTCAGTTGTTTCTTTCTTCATTACCACTTGGCTATCAAGACCTACATATAATAAAATTCATCATTATAAATGTTAATGAAGCTTTACTTTCAAAATCTTTTCTCTAGAACCTTGTTTTATTTTTACCTTCTATACTAATTTCTGATATCCAGTGTTTCTGTTCTCTTATAAAAATACGTAAACAATTCATATCTGCCCAAAGATGGAGATCACAAACATCATCATGTTTTGATTTTTTTGAACCTATTGGAAGTTGAAAATTAACATATTAAATATATATATAGTAATTCCAATTGAAAGTTGAATTTACTGAGATGAATATGTTGCATTAACACCCAGTTCAAAAGAAGTAGTCAATGAGAAGATACCGGGGAAGGGAGGCTGTTGACTCTTCTCATCTGACTACATTTTAAAAAACACAAATAAAACTAGAAACTACAAAGGAATACAGCTTATGTGTAGAGGGCATTCAGTCCATCTGTTCTCATTATATACTGGGATTGTATTTTAGATTAATACTATAGCTTTGACAAAATATAACTTTCAATACAAAGATTTGAAAGGAACAACCATTTCTGAAATTTTTTAGTATCAATCATGGAAAGAACCAATTTTTAAAAGTGTAACTCTCTTCTTATCTCATTCCATGAACAAAATCCAAAATTGTTTTCAGATGGACATCTGGAACATAAGAATACATATAATTCAACTTTTTTACAATTATCTTAAATGATTTAGAAATGATTTCTATTAATCCTGAAATAATTTCCTTAATATACTTTTAAAGAACCCAGAATATAAAATAAGGCTGAAACACAAGAAGCAATACCAAGTTTTATATGGAAAAGCCTTACTAAATTTCTTAAGGACTTCTTTTTTTTCTTCCTTTTCCTGGACAACCTCTATGGTATTTGCCTCTTGGGTTGGAAGGACATTATTTAGAAAATTCATTGTACTCAGAAGTGCTTCTGTATGTAAATGAATATCTATAGAAGAAAAAGTCACCTACAGAACAAAGGCATCTTATTAAGAATACGTTAAGCTCATTCTGAGATATAGTAATTTTATAAATAGAAACCATCATTATTACCTTTATCAGCTGTAGAACATTCTGATAAGTACTCTTCAGATCTGGAGCATTAATATCTGCCTGTACTCAAAAATGTGACATTTAAAACTTAAAAATATTACATAGCAAAGGTCCAACAAAACTCTACTGAAAGTGGATTCTCTAGAATAGAATACAGCTGTCTTTGCCTATTGATGCTGCTGTTTATCTGTTACTCAATGATAAATCTGACCTTTATAAATGTTTAATAAATGTTTAATACTGTTTAATTTGAATTGTTTCTATACTTTGGTCAACACAGTATTGATTTATTTAATTTATGGGTCAACTGATTCCTGAACAATTAATTTAAACATTTTCTGCAGAAAATTTAAGAAGAAAAATTAAATCCTTTCCTTTACCTTGGTGTACTCAATTGCTAGAAGATCCTCCACTGAATTATCCAAGGTTGAAATAATATAAACAGGCTTGTCTTTATCATCTAATTAAAGAAATAAACAATATTAAAAATCAAGTTGCTAAATACAGTGGAACCTTGGATTGCAAGCATAATTCGTTCCGGAAGAATGCTCTTAATCCAAAATGAAGCTTCCCATAGGAAACAATGTAAAGTCAGATGATCCATTCCATGCACTCAAAAATATTCATAAAAAAATATTTTCAATGGTATTTTATGTAGAAATGATTGTCCCTAATATCTGAAACAAGTAACAATAAGAAAACAAGTAACAAAGATTAATACACAACATAAAGTAAAAATTAAACAAATTAACCAGCTTTAACTTTTGCTAGAAGATTTTGAGGCAGGGCTCCCCAAGGTAGCAGAGAATAACAACTGTGGTTTAACTTGGGTGATAGTTCTTGATGGTCCCTCAGTATATGGAAGAGTATTTCCACCTAGCCTTGAGTTCTGTCCTCTCTTGTTTCTGTACAGTTCTTAGGAGGTTCATCTGGCCTTTCCTGGGAGGGGCTGCTTTGAGTGTTAATCTTATGGATCCGCTCTGAGGCAGATTCTGGCAATCAGCAGCTGCTCGGCCAGCTGCTGTCTTGATGGCCCTGTTGGATGGGGACGATCTGCTGCTGCCACTTGAGGGCAAAACAACCTTTTCCCTTTTCCCTTGGTAATGTCTTTCCCGGGGGTCTTTCCTGGAAGGTTTGGAAATGTTTCTTATCATAACCTGCCTACAAGCTATGAGAGGGGAGAAGAGATGGGTGGGAGGGGGATGGGCTGGATGGTGCTGTGCGAAGAGGGCTGTGTGTGTGTGTCTGTGTGACACGGAAGACAGAGGGTCGATCTTCCTTCACTTTGAGAAGAGGCCTGGCTGGCATGAGGGAGATGAGAGGGAGGACAGGAGGAGGAGGGTTCTTGCTTGGAAGGAAAATCTGGAGTCCGAGTCTTGTGACTTCTTTCTCTTGAACAACTTTCACTTAATTTATGCTTTTTACTCAGCGAGAGAGAAGAACCAACAGCTCAGCTGTGAGATTACCTGGGTGAGCTCATCATGCGGTGTTCATCTTGCAAGTTTTCACTTGTTAACCAAGTTAAATTTTATTTAAAAATTTTGTTTGTCTTGCAAATCACTCATTAACCACATTACTCTCAATCCAAGGTTCCACTGTAATTCTCCTTCCTCCTAATTTTCTCCACAAAAACTCTGTAAATTGAGTTGGACTGAGAGAGAATAAATGGCCAAAGTCACCCAGCTAAGGTGGGACTAGAACTTACTTTCTCCTGGTTTCTAGGCCAGCATCTTCACCGTTATACCAGACTAACTATGGTGGAATTTGAGGAGGAAATGCTATGTATGGACATCCTAGTGAAAAAGCAAGCTATAACTCTAACAAAATAAAAATAAACACTTTTCTCGTTTTCACCAATTCTTCAACTGATACACAAGCTTCTGAGTAGCAGGTATAAAATGGAGGCTGTCATAGAGTTGGTCTTCTGTCTCATCCAAATTCTGCAAATCTCAGTTCACTAAATTTTGTAGCACTTTCTAGCTGGGCATCCCAATAAGATGAGACACTCTAATAGGCAGTTCAGGCTCATTAAAAATAAAATAAAGTGATATGTTAATATTCTGAGATCACAGCCAAAATCCAATGGTTGTTTGGCATTGAGTAATTACCCAGATTTTTACGGTCTACCCCTCTGAGACCAATAAATAAAATGTTTATGGCAGATGTGATATTATTCAGGTTCTAACCTCCTAGCATCTGTCTTTTTCAAGAGAGTGGCCCTCAGCATATCATGGCTGCTTTTGCCCTCTTTTATTTAAAACTTTGCAGGGATGGAGACAACTGTGTAAGTTGTAAATCAGACAGGAGACATGCCAGGGGTCAAACCAAGGATCCAAAGGAAGGCAGGGTAAATGCATGAAATCAAGGTCCCAGATAAATTGCAGAAACAAAATCAGGTACAAGCAATCAAAAGCAAAATCTCTAAAGCAGCCAAAGACAAACATAGTGCCAACAGTCAATGCCAGAAATGGAGGGATTTAATGCCAAATTGCATGGAGCTGTGCCCAGGCCCAGCTATAGCCAATCCAGGCCATTTGGAGAAAATAAAAACTCCTTGGAGAAGGCCACTCTTTTTCAGGAACCATCTACTTCTGAAGAGGACTTTCCTTCCCAGCAGTCAACCGAAATTGAACCTGAATCCTTCAACTGCCTTTTGTCCCCCAAATTTGACACTGTGCTTGTGCTTGGTCTCAAATTTAGGAACAGGATCGCTTCCTTTGATCAGCATCTTTGGAGATTTCAGACCTCTCTGTGCCCCTGAAATATATGAGTTTTAAGAGTTTGGGTTACTATCTAATGAAGCCTAGTCTAGCTAACATACGATAAAAACGAGTAACAGAGTTGTGAAAAGCACATTCTAAGGCTTTACTCACTGCTGATCTTCAGAAGAAATCCCTAACAGAAAAATTACAACAAATTGTACAGGAACACGAGACCTTACCCAAGAGACGTAAAGAAGGCAAGATGACCATCCATGGAAATTGTTGCTGGATGTAGGGAGCTTCAGCCAAACCATGATTAACACATGTCCAGCCCCGAGTTTGCTCCTTTCGTCATTATTCAGACAAATGAGGAAGAAAGACTGCAATTTTCAGATTACATCCTCCAGCAGGTAATGTTGAATTATGTTTTTCTTCTGCTAGGATGTCATAGAAAACAGCATGCCTAATTTCAGCAGTTTGCAATATGATACTCTCCATTTGAGTTAGACTACTAATCCCAGAATCCCAGATCATCAATCCAACAGATCTAGGGGGACTGATTTAGGGGAGAGTATTACATTGTGATACATCAACTATACTGTAAGTCATCGGATATTTTTTCTCAATATTTCTAGAAACTAACAGTGTGATTTTCAGGTCAGTGTTTCTGAGCTCAGTCTACCTCCCAGGGGATAAAATGGAGATCCCCATGTCTGTTAATTTGAGATCCCGAAGAACTGGCAGGATACGGATCAAGAAAATGGGAAAATATTTGGTAAATCGATACCCTACCTATAAATTTATCAAATATTTTCCCATTTTCTTGACCCAATCTATTCTTCAGTATGTCAAGGTTCTGAAGAAATACTTTCCTTTCTTACTATTTGTGTAACAGCTGATTTTGTACGGGACAACTTTCATTTTTTATCCACAGGATTTTAGTTTCAGATCCACACTGGCTGCGCAATAATATAATTCGGTTCATGGAATTAATACACACTTGCTACAAATGATGCCATCTTTTCATTGATCTCTGAGCGAGATGGATGGGTTCTAAATCTGATATATAACTGAATAAACCTTTGCTGAGAAGTAAAATCACGGTTTGTATCTACAGTATTTTTAAGATCTCTGGCACTTTTAAACCCAAGATGAAACATTTTATGCATATACATTAACTTTTGTTGTTCAGTCGCGCAGTCGTGTCCAACTATTTGCCACCCCATGGATTGCATTACGCCAGGCCTCCCTGTCCTGCACTGCCTCCCGGAGTCTTCCCAAGCTCACACCCATCACACTGACTATGC
>JANHZU010004429.1:59284-74833 GCA_032468055.1 Acrochordus granulatus
CATTTTGTCTCTCATAGTTGAGGTATACCTATGATGACAATTACAGGCCTCTCTCATCTTTTTAAGTGGGAGAACTTTCAAAATTGGTGGCTGACTAAATATTTTTTTGCCCCACTGTAAAAAAATCATTTTCAATGGTATTTTACATAGAAATGATTGTCCCGAATATCTGAAACAAGTTATCAATGATTAATACACAATATAAAGTAAAACTAAAACAAATGAACTAACACTTATGGATCCGCTCCAAGGCAAATTCTGGCCTTGGCTGCTGCTCAGCCAGCACTGTCTGGGCGGCTCCTGTTGGATTGGGAAGATCTGCTTCCACTACCACTCGAGGGCAAAACGGCCTTTTCCCTTGGCAATGCCTTTCCGGGGGTCTTTCCTGGGTGGTTTAGAAATGTTCCTTATCATAACCTGCCTCCGTGCTATGAGAGGGGGGAAGATATGGGCAGGAGGGAGATGAGCTCAATGTCGTGCGAGGAGGGCTGTATGTGTGTGTGTGTCTGTGACAGGGAAGACGGAGGGTCAATTTTCATACACTTTGAGAAGAGTCTTGGCTGACGTGAGGGAGATGAGAGGGAGGAGAGGAGGAGGAAGGTTATTGCTTGGAAGGAGAAACTGGAATGTGAATCTCAGGAGTTCTTTCTCTTGAACAACTTTCACTTAATTTACACTTTTTATGCAGCGAGAGAGAAGAACCATCAGCTCCATTGTGACATTTCCCGTGCAAGGTCATTGTGTGGTGCTCATCTTGCAAGTTCTTGCTCGTTAACTGAATTAAATTTTATTAAAACATTTTTGCTCATCTTGTTGAACACTCACCAATCACGTTGCTCGCAATCTGAGGTTCCACTATATGAACAAGAAGTAGGCAAGGGTGCTGACAAAATGAAAAATATGCAGCCTGTGTGCCTGTTTTTCTTGTGGTAGTTTGACTTATCTTTGACTTATCTTGCCTTTCCCCAGCCACTATTTATGAGACTGCTTGTGTGGTAGTTGAAAAAATTGGTAAAAAACACATAGCTGCTTCTTTTAGGTGAATAATGTCTTCTATTTTACTTTCTAAATTCAAAATCAGCTGAAAATGGATAATCTTTCATTAGAAAATGGGGCTGCTGTTCTTTATGTGCCACTTCTAGAAGATTTATGAGAAAACCTTAGTAAGAAATCATTATAGTTTCATGCACTAATGGCCTGTGAATCAGAAACCAGTTATCACCTTCCTAAGCTATGCAAGCCATATAATAGCTTCAACTTATTTATAAACTTTACCACCATGAGTTTCTTAATGAAAAGCATGATATAAATCTAATAAGCAAACAAACTTTTAGTTCCTTTAGTATGTCAAAATTACAATACACATCAAAAAACTTGCCTTATAACAATTCAGTGTAGTTGTGATTTAGCTCTGCTCAAAATGAGATTAATATATGAAATAAACAGCAAAATAACGAAACCTCCCTTGTGCTTTACATTAATAATACAAATTCAGAAGGAATCTCACAGCACATTCTGTACAACTGGATTTCCACCTAGGACTCTACCTTATAGAACAATTTAGTGGTTTCATCTTGTATACATGGATTCCAATGTTGATCTGAAGTCTGGAATAGAAACAAAATTATTCTGATATTACTGTTACTAATTTATCTCAAGAGACAGAACAACTTTAAGAAAGATTTCCCCCAACTATCATCAAGGACATCTGATTGGATTCGTGTAATGTCGAAGGCTCCCAGTCATAAAAGAAAAATAAAAAACAAGAAATAAAACCACATTTAGAAATAAAGTCTGAACAGAAAGAATCTCAATTCTCAAGTGTAAGAATCATCTTTCTGTGAAGACCATCTAAATTTCAGATTTATTCTTCTTTATAAATAGTGCAAACAATTTTATTCAATATTCATAATTTATTCAATTTTAATCAAAAAAGTTGTGACTTAAACTTATACCAACTTCCATTTTTCAAAACTTTCATTTATATCAGAGTTATTAAGATTAAGTGGGGAATAACATTATTCGACATTCAAAAATAGGAACAAGAGTCCATTTGAGCACCAAACATTAAAAAACCTGAATACCTGTAAACTAAGATTTTCCAGTGAGATACCAAATGATAGTGGAATATCTTTATTTGTGATCTGCAAAACAAAATAAATATTTTTCAATATAAACATACACAACATGCAGGAAGTAAAATCCATGGCAGCATATCTGCCTTATAATAAAAGGAAAGAGACATTTCTTGACAATTTTTTAAATATGTTTAATATTACTCATTTTAAAAACCAGGATGATACAAACTTCTGTAATTAACTTTTGGTTAAGATTAGCTGAACCTTATGTCTTCTTACTATTAAAACTTATTTTGGGCATACTTAGGAAATCAGTTTTAAAATTTTTTAAATCCAAAAACGGTAAACCTTATTATCTAATTTAGAAGATACATTGATTCTCTGTTCATGAATGAAAAATCGGCTGCAACATATAGCAGCAAAGCCCAAGATGGAAACATTTTAACTCTTGGATCAATTTAGCTTTAATCAAAATTAGACATATGATTTATTGTAATATTCCCAACATAGAATCCTTAGTCTCCATTCTGCATGCATTTATAATTTATGCTTATGTATTTTAGATTAGTGTACTGCATCATACAATAGTATCTTCCCAAATCTGAACTACATTTCTATAATAATCCCATCAGGCTGGAAAAAGCTGTCTTTAGTTTTAAATCTAAGGGCAAGAATTTGCCTCATTTTTATATATAATCATCAACCAGAGAAAGAAGTAAGAATTCAAATGTTATCTGTTCAAAAGGTTCCACAGCATTATATCAGTACTTAAATAATTTAATATGCAAGTTTGACAATCACACCATTGTTGAAGCTTTCCAAATTATAATGATGCAATAAGCAAACAAAGACCACAGTCTCAACCATTTAAGCAATCGCTTTCCTTATGAGTGAACAAAGATTATCCATCGATATAATCATGTGAAGTATTTAAATTTATACAATGTATCTAAAGACTCTATGTTCATATACTTACGTCATCTTCATATCGTATATGGATGTTGGAAATTTTCAACTGAAGGTTTTTTATAACTTGAGTAATTAGCTTTTCTATGAAAGTATCTTGCTTTTCTTGTGGTTTATCTAAATTAAGTAAATAAATATTTAATATTAAGCAGTAGAGGCCATACTTGACTTTGGCATAGAAATAATATTCAAGAGTACATAATAGATAATTCCATATATTGTTTTATTTATATATACATAGATACCACAAACAGTGTAGACAGTCAAATATGAGTTCTATAAGGGCTGGATGCAATCACCTCTTTTTGCAACAACAAACGTTATGTCTTGTTAAATATGGAAGAGTGAGAAAGGTGCTTAGGAACTCAAGAAGGTAACCATATGAGATGACATAAGCAGCCCTACTAACTGTGATTCTAGTGTGATGGAAGTGGGCCAATAAAATTTTAAATAGGGTGAAGAGGATGAAGAGAAATGGAAACTCAAGACAAAGGCATCACTGGAATCCTTATAATAAATTGTGGTACTTCAGCTGAGCGGTTAGGATCCTCTACATGCCATTTGTTATTGACAACTAAGAGGTACAACGTTTGCTGTTGACTGAAGCAATTATAGGGCTACAGCTGGAGCCAAACCTGAAGAGATCATCTCTGCTAGATATGTGAGGAGTCAACAATATTCAGAACCTTAATCTACAATGATTCAGCTTCACATCATTAGAAAATCATAATAAAAAGTCAGCAACTAAATTGGCAAGCTTCACACTATGATTATTTGTGATTCCACAGGCAGTTAATAATTCATTAAGTGGGAAAATGGTCTACTGAATTCATAATGAATTTTACCTTTTAAGTAACTTATCAAAGGGGCAACCAAACCTTAACAATTATTTTAAGCAATAGCATGTATCCTATAGTAAAATATTTACATTTAAGCAATTGCTAAACAAATAAATCACAGGCAAATAATAAATAGCCACAAATATAAGTGGTGGCTGCAGAATTCTTGGGAAATTATTTTGATCTATTTTGAACAGATTATATTCTACATTCAGTAGATTCAAAATAATAGATTCAAATAGTTTTGACACTTTTGATTATGGGATCATTTTATGTTTGGTACTAGAGGGAAAATCAGCATGAAATAAAAAAACACACAGTGTACAGTATTCTGCATTTCAGAAGAAAGCAGGCTCAATTAGAACAGCCTGCTAAAATTTTAAAGGGATTGTATTTTGACAGCACTTGAATAATTACGCCATAGAGAACACTAGGAGCTTGAAAGAAGCCCTTTTGTTTTTAATCCCATAAAAATCGGGAATGGTAGTTAATACTGTGTGCAACTGACTTGTCAATTTATAGTGAAACTTTACAAACATTTTAAACACTTCATAAACATTTAAAAAAAACAACAAAAATTAAAATCAAGAGTCAAACATGCTTTTAAGCCTTCACTGGCTTAGAAGAATACAAATACAACTACAAGCCAATCACAGAATTCAGAATCCTAGGAACAACTTGGAATGAGATTTCCCAGTTTGTTTTAAATTCAGGACACTCTAAATAGTTATTACAAGCTTGCATTTCCAGCTTTGTGGGTGTCATACTTAAAACATTTCCCTAAGGAACCAGAAGTAGAACTAGAACATTATTCTTGATCTCACAGCATATATGAGTTTGTGCATGTGCTTTTGCACTTGCACATGTGTAATTGAAGGGAAACATACACAAATACACTCATACAGACATCCATATTGCATTATCAACCGAGGAAAAAATTGTTGCTCCCTCATCTAAAAGAAACCAATTTGGAGTTTCTGATCTATCTTTTACACTGAAAAATTCAGTAGCTATAGTGGCATAAAAGATCCTGTACCAGTTTAGACTAGGGGTTTCTAAACATTTTGCCATCACACCACCCATTAATGTAATTTTAATGGGCGCACCTCCCTAAAAATTCAAATACTAAAATGAACACAAATGAGCAATGAAAACCATACAATGAAACTCTGGAAAAGATAGATTTATTATAATAATGTAACTAAAAAAAATCTTCATATCTCCCCTGGACTCTTATTTGCACCTCCCCAAAGGAGGCACACCTCACAGTTTGGGAAATCTTAGTTTAGACTGATACACCATGTACAATTTCTTACAGATGCCAATACCCTAAAAGCAACTAAATGTTTCTACTACATCCAATACTGATTGATGTAATAGATTGTATGAGATGCTGCGTTTGAGAGCTATACAGAAACTTCCAAAATGCAGATTGGTCAGAGGACACATTTTAATCCTGAAAGATTCTGGTTCATTTTCCAACACAATTCCACGGTTAGTATTTACTTGTATTTACTTTTAAATCCTTACATATTCTCCAGATTCCTGGAGAAGCTCTTGTTTTCATTTTAGCCTTTCTTATACAAAATTCATCTTCAGAGGATCTTCTCCATACTGTCACTGCTCTCAATTGAGAATTGAGGAGGAAGTGACCAAACAGCTTTATCAGAAACTGAACTTTATTTATAGAATTTCCTTCCCAAATTTTTCTACATCAGGCAAAAAATTATTATTTTATGAAGTCAAAGCATTATATTTTAAGGCTTTTACACAAAAGTTAATATATTATTTTTAAACATTATTGTATTTTACTTTCTAATAACATTCTAGTTTGCTTTTGAAAACTACACTATATACTAAGAAAACATTTTACTTATTTAAAAATAAAAGTACCATTAAAATAAGTATTATTTAAAATTGTTCAGGTTCTACCAATTAGCTTTTATTAAATTCATTATCTATAATCTGATAAAAATAATTTAATCCCTAAAAGGTAAAGGTTCTCCCTGCCAATTGTGGCTGACTCTAGGGAGCGGTGCTCATCTCCGATTCATAGCCGTGGGAACTAGCATTTGGGAACCAGCTTTCATGGTCATGTGGCTAGCATGACTATGCACTAAGGCACATGGAACACTGTTACCTTTCCTACCGAATGTGGTACTATTTATTTAATTGCATTTTACATGCTTTCGAACTGGCAGGAGATAGGGAAAGTAACGGGAGCTCACCCCATTATTGGCAGTGCTTGGGTCTTGAACCGCCGAGCTGCCAATCTTCTGGCCAACAAGTCCAGCATCGTAATTGCTCAAAACTACTTAAAGTAAATCATTCATGTATCTATCGAATTATCAGAACACTATACCCAGGAAAAAATAGAGATGTTAGTCCATATCTTTTGTTATTGCTGTAAATTTATTATATTGTCCTTTACCTTAGTTTCTTTCATGTTTTATGCTTCCTATCTGAACCTCCAGTCCAAACATGCTACGTAGTAATGTAAATATAAAAATGCTCTTGAGTTGTGCTTGATTCTTTTTTTTTTTAGCATTATTCCCACTTAAGGCAGAGTTCACTATTGTGCATGATTCTTAATCTATCCATATAATGTTCTGGCAGCTTCATGGAAATGATTTGTCTTCTTCTGGAATTTGTTTTTCCCAGTACACTACCAGCTCTAGAATTCCAACATATCGTTCCAACAATATCTACGTTCCAACAATATCTAAGTTCCAACATGTTACCAACAAATCCAATCATTCTTAGAAATTTGATTAGGGGATGCTCAGGTTTTAAATATATACGAGTAGATAAATTTAGGAAGGCACTATAGATGTACTGTGTGAAAGAGGTTTATCTACTTCTATTTACCCAAATCTCCCTCTGTAGGATATCAATACCTAATTACATCTTTTGACCCCAGGCTGCCAAGTGTTGAAGCCTTGACCCAGTGCCTGAAGGATGTATAGGGATGGATAAGGAGAAACTGATTAGGTCTCACTCTTACCAAGACTTAATGGATGTGGCGGTTGGAAGAGCTTAGGTCTGGGGATTTTCCAGCTTTACTCTTCTTCACTCAGAAGTATTGTGCAATTTATAGGTTATCTTGAATTCACAGCTCTTGCTCAAAACAGCAAGTAGCAGCTGTCAGTAATGCTAGGAAGAACTTTGCAGAATCTAATCTGGTGTGCCAATTGCACTCTTTCCTGGATTGGGCGGCCTTCCAGTCACTTATTTTCACTCTTGACAAGTGCAATACACTCTATTTAGGGCTGCCCTCAGAGAATCACTTGGAAGCTTCAACTGGCCAATCCAGTAGCATGAGCAGTGATGGGCTTGCTTTGGCATGCCTCTGTGACACCTCTGCTGCCTAAGCTGCACTGGTAGCCAGTATACTTCTGGGTGTGATTCAAGGTGATGGTTATCACCTATAAAGCCCTATATTACATAAGGCCCAGTTATAAAAGGCACAAGCAGTTAAGAGCTCGGCTTGCCGACCGGAAGGTCAGCAGCCTGAATCCAAAACCCGGTACTGCCATGCAGCAGGGTGAGTTCCGCTTCAGATTCTGCCTCGCAGTTTGAAAGTATGCAAATGCAAGTAGATGAATGAGTACCCTTCCGGGGGAAGCCAGCCGGCAGCAAGGTGAGCAGGACTGGACCTGCCTGAGCTCAAGGGCAGAGCAGGAGTTGCAGAGGAAGCCCCTGGATGTGAACACCACCAGCCAGCTCAGGGGGCGGGTTTAATGTTGAAATGTTAAAAAAATGTTAAAAATGTTAAAATGTCAAATGTTGATTGTGAGCTGCCAAGGAGATTGGCAGCATATAAATATAATAAATAAATAAACAACTTCCTATCTCCATGGTTTCCACTCAGCTGATCCTATCTGACACAGTGGGCATGCTCTGCATCTCCTCAATTAAAAAATGCCGTTTTTCAGGATCCAGAACATGTGCCTTAGAATAAAGTGCACACCTGCCTTCTGGAATAAAGTGCCCTGAAATGTGAATTGTTCCCACCCAAATCCTGGTGATTTTCCCAGCCCTTGGGGTAGAAAAATTCTCACTGTCTTACACACACACCTCCCATTTGAGATTGGTATGTTGACTTGATTGCCACCTAATAATGATTTTGTAATTCTTTTTGGATTAATTTTATTTCATTCTTATTGACTTACTTTTGATGTCCTTTATCGTGTGAGCCACCAAAGTCAGTTGCAATTAAAACTGAATGAATGCATCTTTCCTTACCTTTGTCAGCAATCTTTTGCTTTGCATCTTCAATTCTTTGCAGTTCCTTTTGCTTTGCTTCTAGCTGTTGTTTTTCTTCTTTTTCAGCATCATATTTAATACCTAACAGAATGGATTACTTTAGTAAATAATGAAACAAAACTGGATTAAATAAACACTTCAGATCACTTACACAAGTACAAAATTATTTATTTATTTTTAATTAAATTTATATGCCACCGAAATCCGAAGACTATTTCACTGTATTTATTCTCTGAATGAGAAATTTTGTATCTATTATTTGTACACATTCTAGTGGTAAGCAGTAAGTCATCCTCTTTCTCTTTCAAAAATAAAACAATGCACTAAAATAGTTTTTCCTTTGTATGATGGATATGTATGTTATGGTATATGGGAATAACCTCACAAGATAGGAGGAAGAATTTAGGCTGGATAACAGGCATGTAAAAGATTTCCTTCACAGAAGTAAAGGGGATAGAGGAAGCATTTCAGAAAAGACACTCCCTAGTTTTCCAGAGAGTAAAATAGACATACTTTTACAAAATTATGTTACTGTAACCTTACGGTAAAGACAAAGTTAGTATTCATAGTTATGCTTCTTGTCTGGAATATCTCAAAGAGCTACTGTAACAATGTGTGTGTGCATACCTAAACATACAGTTGAATAGCCATGACTCATAGGATACCTGTAGAATACCTACAAAAGCTGACAAAGGCAAGCTGTAATGCTATAATGTTGTGATAACTGCAAGATATATCATCAAATGTTAAGAGATACATGACAATTATCTTTTAAATATCACCAAAACTTGAAATTGAGGATGAACTATTTTGTTATCCATTCACTGATTTGTAAGGTGGATTATCATGCCTTCATTTTGCATGACTATTTATACCTTCTTCTTCAGGTTCTTTTACCAATTATTGATTTACAAGGAAACCTTTTTTTTTTTGGGCATAAATTTCTATCGGAAACTTTGCCCAAGAATTTAGGGTAATGCTCTTCAAAAAAAGTCCAAGCATTCTCATAAAAATTCTAAACTTGATGACCTGTTCTTAAAGAGCAAGTGTATTATTTGGGAGTTTTCTTTTATTTGAAGATGTTGTTAGAGGCATGGGGGCGGCTTTAGAGGCAAGGAGAAGCTATGCTTGACTTCAGATAAAGATACAATCTCTTCCTGAACTATAATCATTAAAAATTTTCAATAGACTCTGTGAAAGACTATCATTGAAGAAGATCCAGAAGCTGCAGGTTATATAGAAAATACTTGTTAAATCCTTGAGTAAGATAGCTAAATAAAATCATGGGAGCTCAGTCCTTAGTGTTGTACTGACTGCCTGGGAAATACTTGACCCAATTTAAGATGCCGACGAGAGCTGATCCAACTCTAAAGACTGGGAATAAGTATGAACCGATTCAAATCATTAAGTATCTTTTTCATCCAGACATGTCCACTAAGCCCATGTAGAATAATAACTTTATACAACACCTATACAAATAACAAATAACAATACTGCTTCTTACTTGCCAACCACAGATCTCAGACTTTGAACAATAAAAGAACAAGAGAACACTTGGAACCAAATAATTTTTTAACAAAACATAAATATTGAACTTGAAAAGGAAGTTTGATTCTGGGATATTAATCACGTATGTAATACATTCAAATATGTAACACAGACTATTCATAGTTATCAAACTATTCATGAGTAAAAATATAAGGACATAAATTATACTAATATAATATATATAATATATAATATTTGTTTTACAAAGTTCAGTTTCATTTCTTAATAAACTTACTAGCTGTAGGCACTATAAGCAGATAAACTTCATCTAAAACAGCTTCAACTGGCTGAGTATAAAGGTTTTTCCATGGTATTTGCAAATTTAGCTGACCTAGAAACAAAGAAATACTCATCTTTTAGAAAATACATCAACATTTTAATCATTATTTTTTTAAAAAAATATTGACTTGTTTTCTACTTCAAAATATTTCCAAAAAAATTAAATTAGGATAAATATTAGTGTCCTACAGAGAGTTTAACACAGCCAAGGACAAAATATAAAAGAAAAATATACCATTAAAGCTTCACATAATAAACACAAAAGTAAATAGATAATTAACCCATTATTTTGGTACTGTTACCTCTGAAAGCCTCTTCCCAAAGAATTGTAGATGTGCCCTTCCCAATTTCCACTTTGAAATTTGAACAGAAGTATGTTTTCCATTACATAAAGTTTAGATGTAAATCATACTAGCAATTCTACTAATCTGGATCAAACTAGGGGGTCACTCTTTATCTCTATTACTTAAATTTATTTACTCCTCATTAAATATATCATGTTAAAAAATGGTGCAAATCTTATCTGAAAGAAAAACTCATTTATGTGATTGGCAAAACATTCAATGCACTGACCATTTCATGGACAAAACACACAATTCTAAATGGCAATAACAATCCATAACTGTTTCATCTGGAAACAGACCTATAACGTGATCATTCAATGTAGTAGTTGTTCCAAGATGTGGAAAAGAAAAAAAAGGGAGTATAATATCCTAGAGCAGAGTAGAACAGCAGTTAAAGATAGGAAAGGGATTAAATGGGAGGAATAGGTGGGTTTGCTGGTTGGGTTTCTGTAGTGAAAGGTGTGTGTAGCGAAGAGAAAAAAAGCAATGAGAAGGAGGGAAAGATACAACAGGCTTGCCCTGCTTTTCCCAAAAAAGACCCTTCTGGAATTTATCACAGCTGAAATGTTAAATATTCAATACTTTCTACCTTCTCATTCAGCTGGACCAGAGCACTTCTAGAACAACCCAACTGAATTTTGAAGATGCAATGTGTTTGTGGTGGTTTACTATTCTCCAATTACCATCAAAATGTTTCCATTGCAAACATAAAACCATAGAATCTGAACATAAATCTGAACTTCATTTTTCCCTAAATATGAAAAGAACAATGTCACAGTATAGCACTATTTAACTCATGCTTGCAATAAATTACTTATGACTTTGAAAATAAAACACAGATAATGTTTTATACATTATTATTTATTAAGTTTGTATAGTATCTGATTCCCAGTGACTCTGAAGGTTCACATATAACAACAGTGAAACAATAAAAATAAATAATACAATAATAAACAAGAAAAGTGAAATAAAAGGATGCAAACTGAATAGGAGCAAAAAACAAACCCAAACAATTTAAAAGAGGGCCTCAATTACACTCGTCAGAGGCCTGGGCAAAGAAAAGAGTTTTCAAAGCCATTAGAAACACCAATAATATGGGGGTCAGTCAAATCTCAGGGGGAACTTCATTCCACAGATCAGGCACTCTTCTAGGGACCCAATAAATGGCATTGTTTAATTGAAGGAATCTAGAAAATGCAAACTCTGCTGGATCAAATTTGCTGGGCTGATACTATTGGAGACAGGCATCCCTCAAGTAACCAAGTCCTATGCCACGTAGGGCTTTACAGATAACAACCTGCTCCTAAAATGACTACTAACTTATTGAAAGCAAGAAAAAACACAAAATACATACAACCTCAATATTTACTTCTAAATTCAATAAAAACTTAGATATATAAAATATATCTGAAAGGTAGATTAAATCCACCAAGAATATAAGAATATATTTTTATCTGCTAATTATAAATTATAAACCAAAAATGTGAAGCAGAGGAGACAACATATTTTATTTAATAAACACAACTATTCACAAATATCCTAACTAAGCAACTATTACAATATAATCCCCAATTAATGTAAACTAATGACTGATTAAACATATAGGCTTTAATTTAATCCATATACAAATGCTATCAGAAATTCTCAAGAAGCCTTATGTTTTTATTGTTAGATAATAGCTGCATGCTGAACTAATGCAATTACAACAAATAAAAACTCTATGCTTTTAAAAATACAAATGTCATTAGTTATTGTCAAAAGCTTGAGAATTTTACTTACCAATATGACCTGCTTTAACTTTAAAGGGGACATCAAACTGATACTGTAAAGATAAATATTTTAGATTATAGTTTATTGACAAAAATGTTATGATTGTAACGGTGTAAGAGCCCAAAATGGCACAAATGCTTTATTTCTTAATAATTTCTCAGATATAGTATCATAAATACTATACAGTATATGAACAAATGCTGCAATGGTTCTAAGTGTGAGAACCAGTCATGTCACTTTTTTCAGCACCATTGTAACTTCAAACAATCATTAAATGAATGGTTGTAAGTCAAGGACCATCTATATATCCCTTACTCCAATAAATATATCCCTTATTCCAAGAAATTATCAGAATAATTTACAAAAATACAATGAGAAAGAATATATTTTCAGAAAGATTTAGGTTAGCTTCACATTTTGTTTCTATTTAACTTATGTTCCCATTTTCCAGCAAACACCCAACATAAAGTTATGTCTTATATTTTCTCTATTATTTTTATCATCCAATTTATGTTGTAAGGAGTATACTAAACTAAATATAAACATTAAAGCAGGAATTTGTTTTTAAAAAAGACACCATGCTCAACAAATGCTGGGTTACATTCATTATTGGTAAGTTATATGTACTTCATACTATGTTTGTTTTAAACCAAATTACTGCAATGGAATTTTTGCTTACTTACCAATGCATTTTCTTTTATTATAAGATTTTTAAGTGCTACAGCTCCTGTTAAGAAATTTTTTAAAAATTAAATAAAACATCAGAGAAAAACAACCTTGATTTATTATTTTTTTAATTGTTAGAAACACATTGCTTATTAGAATTCTAACCATTTTTAATGGAGACTTAGCAAAATCAAAAATTCAGTATTTCAGATTAACACTGCAAATTTATGTTGTTTTATTTGTGAATCAGCAAATACACCTTTGGCATTCCTCGTAGTCAAAATTTCCTCATCTTAAAAAAGCCAGCCTCAAGAAACTACTGAAAAGGCAGAAAGGGAAAAGAATATCAAATCTTTCTCAAAGATAGTTGCCTCTTATTTTGGGGTGGGATACCCATCAAATTCAAAGATTCCTGGCATTCTACCCGTAATTATTTAGATAAAACACTGAACTTATTTTTAAGAATATGTTTGCCCTAAACAATACTGAACATCAATATTATTGAACTGCTGCTAGTCTATGCCTTATTCCCATTGTTTTCCTAAATGGATTTTATTTTAAATAATTCCAAATCGGTATTATTATATTTTTTAAAAAAACATCTAGGAATAGTCTCTAAAATGCAATACAGAACTGGATAAGCAACAGTATGGAAAATCAGACAAATTAAGCACGAAAAACACAATTCATACTGATTTGGAAATTGCAATTCTGGAAAACATCCCAACAAAAAATTCTGAATAAAATTTCACAGTCACACAATATTCTTGAAATAAATATTCTTTCACAATACACTTCTCTGACAATATGAGACTGAACAACCCAGAGGTGACAGTTAATCTTTGCTTTGAAAAGGGACCATAACTGAGAAAGATGATCAACAGAGGAAAGAAAAAGCAGGCAAGCAAGTAATATCAATAGAGTCTACTACATCAGCAACAATTTCAGTAAAACAAATCATAATTTCATAAACAATCAATTTCAATACTTAAAATAGATGACACTTTGCAATCAGCTGCAAAGGCTGCAGATGCAATTAGGCAGCTATAATTTCGGCAAACAAACTTGTTAGACCCTCAACTGGTCTAATTTTCCATTATTTTCAGACTACAAAAGAGTTCCAGGAATGTTATTATACCAGTATATATATGTGAAATATTGTAATATGCACCCAGATAAATGTTGGTTATGATTCTGGGAGATTGTCATAGAGAAAGATGCCAATCCTTGAGAAAGAGTATGTAATTGCATAAGAATCCTGTGAAGAACACTGCAGGGAAAAGTGGACAGTTTTGAGGTCTTATCTCCAGGATTACTCTGATTTGAGAACTAAAATTCCCCACCCATCACTGGGCTACATATAAACTTTTGTTTTCTTTTCTGCTGTAGTTGCCATAGCATTGCCATTTCCATGATGGAACACCAGAAGAACAGACTGGGACTGAAACTTCAATTGCCATTATTTTTAAACGATATTTCCTTTCTTTAAAAATTAATAGTTCAGAACATATTTTGTTTAAAAATCTGGTGGTTTTTTTTTTGATAAATTTAACAATTCTACATAGCATGCTAAGAAAAATTTTCATGTAAAAATATCTTATGGATTTTTATCCTTCACAATGCAAGGAAATAAGAAATAGATGTAGGGCATCCTCCTTAATAGTTATGCATAGGATCCAGAGCATTACTGTTCAGATTTGGTCAATTACTCTTTCTATCTTCTTTCTCAGCTTTTTACTTCTGAACAATGACACCATCAAAGTTCTTTTCAAAACTGAAATAAAGTTTATAAGTTACAGGAATGTTTCAGCAAACATATGTATAAAATTAGAGAAAATGAAAATTTCAACAATCTGTTGAACATTTAGCAATTTTTATAAACTCCTTTTGCAAAAAAAAGGTCAGATTGTTCAGAACCACCTGTTAAGAGTATACCTAAATCTGTCTGTGCCCACAATTTCAGCATGCAGTTACAGCTATATAAACACACAAGCTTCTATATACACATACATCTATGTCCATACATTTATATGTGCATACACATATTTTTACACACATTGCCACCCCCCGCCAAAGCAGAATAATTTTCAGTTCCTTCATGAGGAGGAAAAAATAATTTAAGAGCTTTTCCTTCAGCAAAAAGGAAGAAAATCAGTTTTACATCAACATTGGCTATGCACAACAATTTTCAGTAGGATGAAAAGGATAGCCTTTTGCTTCCTTTCTGATAAAAAGGAACCTCATTCTGTTTCCTGAGCAGCTGAATGATGGGCAGATGAGCGGAGCTGCAGGTTCTATGGAACACTATACTGGTACCTTCCAAAGGCCATGTGCAGTTCTCAGGCAATGAAATACACCTTTGGAGAGAGAACTCAAACCATTCTATCATTTTTTGTTCAATTGTGCAGTCATGTCTGACTTTTTGAGACCCCATAGACTGCAGCTGCCAGACCCACCTGTCCTCCACTGCCTCCTGGAGTCCACCTAAACCCACACCTATCAGTGTTATCTTGCTATCTCATCCTCTGCTGTCCCCTTCTCCTTTTGCCTTCAATCTTTCCCAGAATCACAGTCCTCTCTTCACATTATGTGGCCACAGTACTTGAGCTTCAGCTTCAATATCTGTCCCTCCAATGAGCAATCTGGGTTGATATCCTGATTTGACTGACTGATAACAAGGATTGACTGGTTTGATCTACTTGCCATCCAAGGGACCCTCAAGTGTCTTCTCCAGCACCACAATTCAAAGGCATCAATTCTTCGATGCTCAGCCTTCCTTATGGTCCAGCTCTC
>JANHZU010004430.1:40516-59051 GCA_032468055.1 Acrochordus granulatus
GGACGGGAGTGGGTGAATTTAATTCAGACAACCACTATATCTACTATTGTGGACAAGAATCCCTTAGGAGAAATGGAGTAACTCTCATAGTCAATATACTCTCATAGTCAAGAGTAAGAAAAGCAGTACTAGGGTACATTCTCCAAAATGACAGAATGATCCAGGTTCAAACCATTCAATACACAGTAATCCAAGTCTATGCCCCAAACCACTGATGCCAAAGAGGCTGAAGTTGACTGGTTCTATGAAGGCCTACAATATCTTCTAGAACTCACACTAAAAAAAAATGTCCTTTTTATCAAAGGGGATTGGAATGCTAAAGTAGGAGGTCAAAAGATAACCAGAATAACAGGCAAGTTTATCCTTGGAGTTGAAGATGAAGCAGGGCAAAATCTACTTTTCCAATAATCCAAAAAAATAATAAAGAGGCGACTCTACATATGGACATCATCAGATAGTCAACACTGAAATCAGATTGATTATATTCTTTGCAGTCAAAGATGGAGAAGCTCTATGTTGTCAGTAAAAAAAAGACCAGGAGCTGACTCTGGCTGATATCATGAACTTCTTATTGAAAAATTCAGGCTTAAATTGAAGAAAGTAGGGAAAACTACTATGCCAATCAGGTATGACCTCAGTGATTTTCCTTATGAATATACAGTGGAGGTGAGGCATAGAATTAAGGGATTAGATCTGGTAGACAAAGTGCCTGAAGAACTATGGACAGAGGTGTGTAACACTATAAGATATATCTATTAAAACATCTATTAAATAAATGCAAGAAAGCAAAGAGGCTGTCTGATGAAGCTTTACCAATAGCTGAGAAAAGAAAGTGAAAGTGAAAGTTAAGGGAGAAATCAACGGAATGCAGATTTCCAGAGAATAGCAAGGAGAGATAAGAAGGCCTTCTTAAATGAACAGTGCAAAGAAATAGAGGAAAACAATAGGCTGGGAAAAACTAGAAATCTCTTCAAGAAAATTGGAGATATAAAGAGAACATTTTGTGCAAAAATTGGCATGATAAAGGACAAAAATGGTAGGGATCTAACAGAAGCAGAAGAGATTAAGAAGAGGTAGCAAGAATATACAGGCTTCAGAAAGAGTGAGCCACTCCTGAGTTCCATTGGTAAGGAAATAGCAGCAAGTGCTGAGAGGAAGGGGAGAATGTGAGACCATGCCCTGACTTTTCCAGCCAATGGAAAACTCTCCTCTTGAATTCCAGAGGAAACATTGCAGTATTTGCCTCTTTTTCTCTGGAACTGCAGATGAGCTGGAAACTCAATTGCAGATGAGCTCTGAGAATATCTCCCAGTTGAGAAAATGGACTATCCACAGGCTCTCTTTATTGCACATAAGGAGGACAAAAGAGGGGGAGCAGGGAACTGTTTCCAACATGCTGCAATTGGGAAGGAGTGCAAAGGCCCTATGTGGAAATTTCCTCAGTCTCACATTTTTCCAATATTTTATTTTTCCATTTCCATAACAGTCTGCACCTTTTTAAAAAAGTTTGCATAAACATATTCATGCACTTTTATAAACATTCTTCTAACATGAATTTTAGTATTTAATTTTGCATAACATCTGCATTCTTGCAAATAAATTTTCTGAAATAACTCTTTTTAATGTTCACTAATACTTTCTATATATGCCCCCAGATATTTCACGTGGATTTTCCCTTTCACTGAACCACATATTTAAACAAAAAAAATTAGTATAAAAAATCACATGATCAAAGCCCATCCTTCCATGCAAGTTTTTTTATGTGGCCCTTGTGTACAGCCACCAGAGCTTCTCTAAAAGTTCATTCTGAGTGTTAAATGTTAATGAAATGTAAGTGGAAATGATTAACTATGCATAGAGCTGTAGTAATTATATTTAACTGTTTTTAATATATTCTACAAAATGAATATTAAATTAATGAGCAGATTAAATGGGAAATACTTAGCATACATCATTGCACATCTGTTGGCAAAAAAAAAATAGAACAAATGAATGGCCAAATAAAGAAATTATCAAAACATAATGATTGCCATCTATTTCCATGCATATAATAATGATGCTATTTATGCAGCCTTGAAAAGAGAATCCATTTCTAAACTCTTAACAGCCTCTCATCTTTACATATCTAATGAGAAGGTTAGCATGGGATCATTCCAGGTAAGAATTTCCAAGGATGCAGCCTCATTCTTCCTTCCAGAACATGGATACAGCTATTCATTTCAGATGAATGTTTTGAATGTTTTCAATTAACTCCTCAACTCCATGGGCATCTTTCTCAAAGTATCTGTGACATTAGGGAATGAGATGGATGTGATATTTTCATAGCTCCATTGGAACTGGTAAGATTTCTCCCTGCACTGAAACAAATTATTGTAACAAAGCAAACCTGAATTACTGCAGTTAAGAAGGAATGTCTCAAGGAAAATATATTAAAATATGATAAATGTATTCCCAAATTTGTACAGATTAAGATGAAAATAAAATGGTAGTGAAAAATAAAACAAGCTTCAAATAGAAGACATCTTTCCATAAGAGGAACAAAAGGACTTCAACCAAGCAGAATAGTTGAAATTAGAAAAATAATTCCTATGTATTTTTTTCACTAAGTCTGGTTCAAGGGCAGGTACATTTCTTTTTTTTATAAATGCACACCAATAGAAGCTTGAGTGGTTTGGAAGATATCTAATAATTCAAGTCAATATCTGTCCTCTTATAATTAACTCCACTGGATTCAGTGAGATTTAGTCCCAAGATTGCAACTTGAACAGCATATGTACAGTTCCTCAGCAAAAGAGATAACAAAATCCGAAACAGATTCTCATTTTTATTTTTAGTACACACTACCAGGCAGGACTAGATAGAAATTGGTTGCCTGCAATATTATTTTAGATTAAAATAAAAGATGAATTATATGCCATAAATATGGAAGCCTATCTATCATACACTAGGGAGGATGAAAATCATTCACTCAGTCAATCAGTCGTACTCGTAGATTACTCGTAGATTATCTACGTAGTCGTAGATTCTATCCATGATTGTACCAGAGCACAGACTTATTGACTTCTTATCCTACAGTGTCCTTAATTTTTCTTTCTGAGTTATGAGTTCAATGCTTTTACAAACTGATTATATACCATTGTGGTATACTCAAAAAATCCAAGCAGAAGAAGTTTTATTCCCAGGGCACCATCTTAGTGCACAACAAAAATCCACTTAAGATTACATTTTTTTATTTTTTTATACCAGTTCTTTTTGCTAACAAAATATTTACAGTAAGAAGTTGGTAATGACAGTAACATACTTCCACAGTGAAAAATATGAGCCAACAGCTGAATATAAATAAATCAGAGCCACTTATTAGATCTGCAATATATGTATAGATTCCAAACTTATCCAAAAAAGATATTAAATGGAAAAGATGAAAATCTTTTGATCTGGATCTGGAATCTTTTGATCTGGATCTGGGTGATCTGGAACTTCTGAAGCCCAGCAGTCTTACACTTGGGTAGTATAGGAAGGGACCTCAATTTCTGCTGCTTTGAAATCTTGGTAATTGTTTTAGGTGGAAAGGAAATGAGCCCTGCCATTCATAAGATTAGGATTTGCTTTGGCCAAACCCAGCATAATCAGGTTTCTCCCCAGCTCAAAACTTGGCATTGTGATGGTAGAAATGGAATTAAGGAGCAAGCTGTATTCATATATGAATATAAGCATCCAAATAATCAAATAAATGACAGCTTTAAAATGTGAGCAATTTAAATGTTCCGTTATTATCACTTTAATGTATATATACTAAAATCAGGCTCTATCCATTCCACTTAGCATAGCACTTACACATTGTGTAATAGGACTTTCCCAAATCCAAGAACAGATGAGACAGGGGTTACTGAGAAGCTTGTAGCCACTGGCCCTGGAACATCCAGTGAACTGTTTTCTCTAGCAAATTCTAACATTATCATCAGAAGTGGTTGGCAACCATTTTTGGAGGGCAGAAATAGACAACTTCATCTTCTAATAACCCTTCTCTCATGCTGAAAGCACCCTTGACAATTATTTTCCTGCTTCAATGTAAAGTACATTTTTCTTCTTCATATCAGCTTGAATACTCCTATCTGTTTGAGGCAAGGTGCTTTCCTTTTTTCTTCAAGCATCAGCAGAGGTCTGGCTACATCTGATACTTTGCAGAGGAAGACCATCTCTTCAACTTAGCCACTGCTTTGTATTAGCTCTAGTACCTTTTACATAATAAAAAATATAAATATAGCAAAATTGCAAAATATGCATAAGTTTCTCAAACAAGGCAACTTTTATTATTTGATATAATTGGAAAACATTTCATCTCCTATCCAAGAGACTTTCTCAGTTCCATGTGGAAGGAAAGAAGTGGCAATTCACACAAAATTGAGAAAGTCTCCCAGATGAGAGATGAAATGTTTTCCAATTATATCAAATAATAAAAGTCCAGTTACCTTCTTTGAGAAACTTTTGCATATTTTTTGCAATTTTATGATAAATCATGACCTGGATTAATGAGAATATACATAGACATTTACAACTCATATACAGTAGTAGTGGAATCAGGGAAGCTTCTGTTTTGTAACCCAAATGTTGTTGCTTTGAAAGACAGCAGGAACTTATTTTGTTTTAAATTACTGTTTTTCTTTCTGAGCTTTCTCCTCTTCAATGCTTTTACTTATTTATTGTTTCTAATAGCCCAGTTTCATCAATCATCAATTTTCCAGTCACCTGAGGTAGAAGCTTTCAGGTAATCCAAATAACCTATTGGCTGTTTGAAAATTAGGACAAAAACTCTCTACTTTTGATAATTTAAACTTATAATATAAATTTAATTGTGTGTGTGTATATCTGTATGTATCTCAGATAAGGGATAGATCTTCATGGAGAAAATCTAGATGGTCACTATGAGTTGATACTGACTTGATGATTCTCTGTATGTTTGTGTGTGTGCATGTGTATATACTGTACATATGTGTGTGGGGTGCAGTGGCTGAGTGATTAAGATGCTGGGCTTCTCAGCTGGAAGGTCAGCAGCTCACGTTTGAGACCCAAGTGCTACCATATAACAAGGTGAGCTCCTGTTACTTGCCCCCACTCCTGCCAACCTAGTAGTTCAAAAGCATGTAAAAAATTACAGATAGATAAATAGTTACCACCTTTGGTAGGAAAGATAACAGTGTTTTGTCTGCTCTGGTTATGTATAGCCACATGACCATGGAAATGTCTTCAGACAAATGCTGGCTCCCTCAGCTGTGAATCAGAGATGAACACCGCCCGTAGAGTCAGCCATGACTAGCATACATACATACATATTGAATGCACACATAAAAATATTAATAAATATAAAGCAAGGGTTGAATGAAAACTAATACTCCCACCTCCATAAACTTAGTTTAAATAGAGATATTTTAATAAGCAAAACAGGACAATGATCCTTGAAATTATCTTTTTTGTTACCTGTATTTACTTATCCATATAATCGCTATCATTTGCTTTACTGGGCTAAACTACAGACAAATTTATTAAATCCATAACAAAAGAACTCCACATGTTGACTCTTCAACCAAGTCTTCTTGATCTTTTCCACCACTTTATTTAAGTTAAACAGATGCCCATGAAGGTATTATTTCCATTTTGAAAAAAAGGTAGAGATTGCAAAGAGCCAAGTGGGTGGGTTAAGACAGTGAAATCCAAGTTCACAACTGCCACTTGAGTAGTTCATGAGATATAAGATCTAGCATTGTCTGTTGTAGTGACATTTCCTTTTGTTTCTGAACTCCGCTTAATTGTTGTTTCAAAGTTTTGAGTATTACAATGAGTTTGTGTTTACTGATAATCACAAAGTTGTGAAGAAATGCCTCAACTTTATTTTCATAACATGATAACAGCTGCTAGCAAATTTCAACTCTTGGAGCGTTTTTCTTTGCCATTAGCATGCAATGAAACCATCTTGCACAAAACTTTTGAAATTGAAAAACATCAATAATGTGACCCACACATTCCTATGAAATGCTAAAGCTGATAGCAGTTTCCATTGATTGTCCTTGATCAATTCATCAACCTTTTTCTTATAAAACTGTTGGTACTTATCATAAATTGACAACATCATTCTTATTATATAAATCAGTTATTTCTGGTTCATCATCTTTACATTTTTGGGGCCAATTACGTACATTACTCATATCAACATTGTCAATTTCAATTGGAGAGACTCCTTCAACAGTCAAAAAATTCAATTACAGGGAATTCCTTAAAGTACACTGATGAGTACTCACAGCAGGCTTTCATTTCCCAAACAAGAGCAACTTCCAGCCAATTGAAGTGAAAGAACAGATACTAAGAAACAGAGCTTCTGGTTTGTGAGTATTGCCATCTGTTGATGACTTATAATATTAGACCATTATTTTTCATTCAGTCCATGCATGTTTGTGTGGGTTTGTGTATAAATGTCAGAGAAGCAAAAATGCAGAAATAAACTATGGTGAATAAATGATAAGGGCTTTTTTAGTTATATTCAAAATAAAAGGAAGAGATACAGTACAATACCTGTAAAAGGAACAGGCAAAAAAGAGTTTTCAGTTCTGATTTTAATTCAGCTTTCTCAAATAAAAGAATGTATCTTTGATCAGGAAATTGTGAAGTGCAGGATAAAGGAGCAGGGTGGAGGCTTGACTCTGATAAAACAAGGATTATTTCCTGAGTTCAATCTCTAGAGATAGATAAATTTCATTGTAGAATACTGAAAAAACATGCTGACAGACTAGCCCAACTTGTATATATTATCTTTGGATGTCCTTTGAATAAAGGAGGAGTAAATTTTGTCCTAATTTTCTCAAAGATGAAAATTGAAGTTTCAGCAGACTGCTGATCAATCTGACAACAATAAGATTCTAGAACAAATCACAGAGCACATCAACTTGTTGTTATTCAGTTGCTAAGTCATGTCTGACTCTTCACAACCTCATGGACCACAGCATGCCAGGCCTCCCTGTCCTCCACTGTCTCTCAGAGTCTGCCCAGATCCATGCTCATTGTGTCAATGATGCTATCTAACCATCTCATCCTCTGCCAACCCCTTCTCCTTTTGCCTTCAATCGTTCCCAGCATCATGGCCTTTGTCCAATAAATCCTCTCTTTGCATTATTTGAGCTTCAGCTTCAGTATCTGTCCCTCCAATGAACAGTCAGGGTTGATTTCCTGTAGAACTGTCTGGTTTGATCTCCTTGCAGTCCAAGGGACTCTCAAGACTCTTCTCCAGCACCATAATTCAAAGGCTTCAATTCTTTGGCGCTCAGCCTTCCATAAGATCTAACTCTCACAGCTGTATATTATTACTGGGAAAACCATAGACTTGTCTACACGGACCTTTGTTGGCAAGGTGATGTCTCTGCTTTTTAATAAGCTGTCCAGGGTTTCCATTTCTGACAGTGTCTGGAAGTGTTACAAGTTTAATCTGCTGGTGCTGACCTTCCAAGTGATGCATATAAGAACACCAGAGTGAGGAATACAGTATCTGGATTCCAATTTCATATTCCTATGTGTGACTCATTTCTTTCATATCAGTATGATCAACTCATGTTTCAGAGCTTTCTCCATTCTAAATCTTACTTTTTAGAATCAACTCCCCGTTGAAATATATTTTGAGTATAATCCCCTGAAATTTGAAAAGTTCCTTAAACAGTATTTTCAGGAAATCTTCCATTAGGAAGATGGAAGTATATTTCTTTTCAAAATTCCAAAATTCCATTAGGAAGATGGAAGTATATTTCTTTTCAAAAGCAGTACTAGATTTAAATTATAGTAGTACTGGGAGTTTTTGTTTCTTCCATTCAATCATGTCCAATTCTTAGAAATTACCTGGGCAACTTCCTGCAGTTGTAAAGGTTAAATTGACTATAACGTGGTTGTTGTTTTGATGCCTTCATCAAGATGCTCTTTAATTCCTCTTCATTTTCTGCCATTGGCGTGGTACTGTCTACATATCTGAGGTTGTTGATATTTCTCCCAGCAATCTTAATTCTGGCTTGTAATTCATCCAGCCCAATATTTCGCATGATGTACTCTGCATATTAGTTAAATAAGCAGAGTAACAATATACAGCCTTGTCATACTCCTTTCCCAATTTTGGACCAATCCATTGTTCTGTGTCCGGTTCTAACTGTTGCTTCTTGACCCATATACAGATTTCTCAGGAGACAGGTAAGGTGGTCTGGTATCCCATCTCTTTAAGAATTTGCCACAGTTTGTTGTGGCAATCCACACAATCAAAGGCTTTAGCATAAACAATGAAGCAGAAGTTGATGTTTCTCTGGAACTCCCTTGCTTTCTCCATGATCCAGAAAATGCTGGCAATTTGATCTCTAGTTCTTCTGCCTCTTTGAAACCCAGCTTGTACTTCTTGTAATTCTTGGTTCACATACTGCTGAAGCCTAGGTTGTAGTATTTTGTAGTAATACTACAAACTTGATGGAGTGTGAAATGAGCACAACCATATGATAATTTGAACATTACCCTTCTTCAGGATTGGAACATAAACTGACTTTTTCCAATTCTGTGGCTGCTGTTAAATTTTCCAATTCCATTCCCCTATGATGAAAAGGACATCTTTTTTTTGGTGTGAGTTGTAGGAAGTGTAGGCCTTCATAGAACCGGTCAACTTCACCTCTGTGGCATCAGTGGGTGGGGCACAGACTTGGATTACTGTGATGTTGAAGGGTTTGCCTTGGATTCGAACCAAGATCATTTGTCATTTTGGAGATTGTATCCCAGAACTGCTTTTCCCACTCTTTAATTGACTATGATGGCAACTCCATTTCTTCTCAGGGATTCTTGTCCACAGTAGTCTGAATTAAATTCACCCATTCCTGTCCATTTTAATTCATTGATTCCAAGATGTAGGTGTTCAATCTTGCCATCTCATGTTTGATCACATCTAGTTTACCTTGATTCATACATCTTACATTCTAGTTCCTGTGCAGTATTGTTCTTTATAGCACTGGACTTACTTTTCACCTCCATTTTTCATTTTTCAGCAGATGTACAGGAACTCCAACTTCTAGCATGGTCCTTTGTTAATCTGGGTGATGACCGAGCTGGTATAAGTTTCTGTAAATTATGTCTCACCATATGAGAGGGAAACACTCTTTGTCTGGCTTCTCTAGTGAGATCTGTCCAGTATGGATGAGCCTCTGGCGTAGCTCTCATCATCCTCAGAGCACACAAGCCCCACAACCATGTCAAGGTAGTGCCTCTCTGGTGATAACTAAATAGCTATATGTCAGGACTGTTTTAGCCTGAGTTCTTGCCTTGAGCAAGGCCAAAACAGCTTAAATGTCCCTTTTCACCTCTATGATACTATGAGGTCTTCCCCAAGTATTGCAAATATTGCTCCCTTTATTGGATTACATACCTTTGAATGTACATGTCTGTGTAAAAAAGTCTTAGCCCAGTTGCCTTGTGGATACTTACTCCTTTTTCCACTTTTCCATTTTCTTCTATCCCTCACTTAAGGGTTTCATTATGGAAGGCTCAGATATCATCAGGTTTAGTTTGTGATTCTTATTAGCTATGATAATATAATAAAAAAGAAGGAAAAAATGGTCTCCAAGGCAATGGTTCAAACTGTAAAGCAGTTGTAATCCACATAAAAAAATAAAATTCCTGAAATCCCAAAACCTATATTGTTAATCCATACATGAGTAATGTTAAGAATTAGAACAGGAGGAAAAAAATCTGATATGAATTTCACTGGAAGGAACTTGTAGGACAGATAGAAGCATCTAACAAAATCCAACATCATTTGTCTTTGCCTGATCAAAAGTCCATATGCACTTCAGAAAAAAGTGTCTGGAAAAAGTATGACTCTGAAAGTTATGTATGAATTCTAGAATGTATCATAGACATTTATAAAAATTAAAAGAGAATGATTTATTTTTTAAATAAAAAATATTAAGCAATTAAATTTATAATAAATGTAAATTATGGGAAGATGCATAGAAGTTTCCTCATGTTGAAACACTGCAAATGTAAATTGTTACTCCTTTTAATTAATTCAACAAAATCTATAGGTGGAAAATTCAAGATAGATTGAATTATGCCTAACTGCTATAATTCATAAGGCAGGTAGAGTTTTTAGCAATTTAAGTATTTAAAGTACCTCAGCATTTTTAAAGAAAGCACTACATGACTAGCAAGAAGTTAACCATGCCTCTATTTCTTTAAGTTCTCTATTCTCATGAATCATAAACAAGCTCATAACAAACTTTCCAGAACATTTCAGCCTAACAGCCACGGTCTCACTGCCAATATTCAGTAATGTGATAAGGGAAAACAGCAACATTACTCAATATTTTTAGTGTCCATTCTTTGCACTTGCTGATGTGTCCCCAAGGAGCTGTGATGCCTAATTTCAATGAATGTTAATAAGACACCACATTAAAATATCTGAGAGGCTCTGTGCATATCATTTGGAGCCTCTGCAATTTTTGGGTCCTGTGTGAATTCCAGCTAATCCTATTTGGCAAGATGGAGCAGTCAGATAGCTTAGAAATAATCCTTGTTTTAGAGACAGGCTGCAGGTCTCTGAGTTAGAATACAAATGTACAATATTGCAACATAAGCACTCAGGAGCACTAAAACACATTGATCATTCCTGTTCCAGGTTCTTCATGAGATGAGTATTATCTATACTGAAGCAGCTGAGCCGGAATTTGGCTTAAACTTTCTGTCTTCCCTTCAATATTAATATCATTACAATATAATAGCACGTTGAACACTGCTAAGTAGGTAACTGTGGTTATACTTCTGCATTAGTTATATTTTGGAAGAATTATTTATTACTGTAATATCCACAAATTCACGTGATGATAAAAGTCTGATACTCTACACATTCATTTTTGTGACTGTTCCTGTTCTATTATTAATAAAGCAGAATAACATATTTATTTCTTTATCTAATGCTTCACAGCTGAGCCTGGGCTTACTTAACTGGTAAAATGGGATAGAGGATATGTATCTTATGTTTATTCCTTGCTGCAGCCTCTACTTTATGGAAATTGATAAAGAGATGTAAGTGGAATAGCAGGGATCATGCAGTGCCAATCATAAACATGAGTAATTAAAATTCCATAGAGTACAAAAGATAAAAATGTTAAATGTAGCATAACAACAAAAATGCAGCTGCTGCAACTCTGTGTTTCTTACTTGCTCTTCTTAATAATATATATACACAAATCAGCCTATCATTTTATTGTTTAGTGTTCAGCTAATGTCAAGAGAGTAAAGGCAATTAAATTAATTCTGCAAAGATGTGCAATATATTACAGATGCTATATGTTGGCTTTTACCAGCAGGGTAAAGGTGTGTGGCACATTGAGCATACTGGGTGGAAATTCTGAGTAATGAACTCTGAAACACTGAGAGAGCAAAGGTGGTGGAGGCTGCTTTGAAATACGTACAGATTCACATCTACATGCGTCCAGCAACAGTGAGAGGAAGAGACTCACAATCCCCATAAGCCATGGCAACTTATTGTGAAATAAGCAATTCAAATAGTTAATACTCTTATCTTGTCTGCTCTTTACCTGAGTTTAGCTATTACAAATTTGCTTTCAATGCTGTGAGTTGGGCATCCTGTTTTGACTTTCAGATTTATTTCAGATAAATCATTTTTAAAACCCAATTTGGCATTTAAATTTATATTATTGATCAAATTTATATACCGCCTATCTCACTGCCTAAGTGACTCTGAGTTTAATTTAAACTTATTGATTAATCTTTAAATTAATGTATTTCATGTCTAATCAGAAATATCTTCTGTAGACTTCAGGAGCATTTATACCCAATAAATTATTCTTCTGGAAATTTTAATCCCATTTTCCTGGAACTAAATCTGATGGCACATAATGGGAACAGTTTCTAAGTAAATATACAGTATATAGGATTACACTGTCAAAGTATTATATAAAAGTCGGAAATCTGTCATTTTGTAGGCATTGCTGAAATTTAGCACTTAATAGATAGGATGCAACAGAAAAAAAACTCAGTATAAAAGTATGGCATTAGGGATCTCATATGGGTGAATATAAAAGCTGCCCTATATTTGTAAAGCTGCTCACATATCTGGGTATTTATTTGGAAAAATAAATTGAATATTTGGAAAATATCACTTTGAAAAATAAGATCAATATCTTGTATATGCTGTGCAGCAGGAATAAGCATTGTCAGAATGTAACTGTCTATTATTTTTCATAACTCTCCATGGCTCTTTCTTGTACATCTTCCCTGGTTCTGTGTGACACAAACTTGTTACAGTTTTGAAAAGACTGAAAAAGTTAAGTGAATTTCTAAGGAATATCTATCCATCTTTTTGAATTTCAGCCATATCGAAACCTCTTGCCTTTCCTCAAATGTTACCAATTTCTCCTTTGAATCTAAGCTTCCCAATGCATGATGAAAAGGAGATTGTGGTTTTCCCAAAGGAATATTTTACTGGTGAGATGAAGATGCATTGATACATCACTGTAAGGGTAACTCTGAATGCAGATGTTATATAAACAAGCATCATGTTTTTTTCAAGCATGACTCAAACAGTTTTTAAAAGCTTGGCAAGTTTCTGAATATCTGCTAGAATTTTTAGAGCAGAATATTACATCACACAGATAGCATTACATCACACAAGCCAAATATTGATTTTACTGTTGATGGCAAGTCACTGCTTTAGTAGCCACAACATTACACCTTAAAGCAAGGTACCATTATCTGCTACTACTATGCCATGTTCATCTAGTAGAATTATACAATATAATAACCTTTAAAATTATCAATGTCAGATTATATTATCCATAAAATACAGCGTAATTCTAATAAAGATTGCCAGCTCTCATTCTGGTCTTTTTGTGAAACTACCAAGTTAGCAACACTTTGTAAAAACAACTATCTGGCTGGCCAAGGCACAGCCAGCTGGCACTGAATGGTGAGCAGCATGACTTTTTGTGAAGAATATTGGCTTGTTTTGGGGGAGGTTGAATAAGCAGCTAGTTTGACATATTCTATGCAGTTTTCTACCTAGGACCATAAAGAAGTTAAACCTATCATAGGTAAATTATTCTATGTAGTAATATTATCGTAATCAATTTATCCCAAGTTATTCAAAGGACTCACTTAGGTCAGACCAGCTCACAATGAAGAAACATGAAATACGATCCTATTAAACTGGCAACCAAGCTACCAAAATTCAAAAGGGTTGTTTGCTATAATCTGGAAGTACTTACCATAGTATAAACTGGCAGTAGAACTTCGAAAGAAAGAAAAAAAACTGCACAAATATCTGGTTATCTGACATCCAAAATAGGGCATTATGATAGTCGAAGGGAAAGAGCATTTTAAAAAATGTATAAATATTCATTCCCTCCATGAATATCAGTGATGCTCATTTGTCTATTTCTTTAAGACTAACTTAATAACAGGTATTAATTCTTCTATGTTCCAGAATTTTTGCTCCCAATGATATATATGAAATTTCTTTAATTTCTGAAATACAACTATGCTGGTATTTTTTTTTCTAAATGCAATTGTTGCTAGATGAGAACTGCTTAATTAATGTGTGTAATATCTACTATATTTATAACACAATCAAGTGCCATATAATAATGCACCGGGTTGCAAGAACAAGAAAAATAGACTTAATTTAATCATATGTGCTTTATCATTCATGCTGACATGCCAGGTTGCTGGCCTTTTAACAATCTAAATTATGAAGATACACAGAAGTGCAGTTTTAAAATAAATAAATAAATACCTAGTTGCTGTAAGTACAGAATGAAAAGGACCCATGCAGTTCCCTTTTCACTTGCCTGAAGTCAAAGGAAATGGTGTTGCAATACTGGTTTATACCTTTAAAACTGGTATTATTAACAAAAGTTTTAAAGACATTAGATGTAACTAGTTTTATGCACCCAAAATTGGTAGTGCATGAAATGACATAAAAAATTATAACAATACTTGATAAGTATTGTTTTAATGAAACAAAAACACCAGTAGAAGAATGATACCATGTGCCATATAAAAGGCTTCAGTGCAATTTATCTGGATGGTATAGGCCCGTGGGCATCCTTTTTAGTCTCTAAGGAGCTGGTTATAATTTGCAGCTTATTATTTTCTCCAAATTTATTGTAGGGACTGACATTGGAAAAAACCTACATCAGGCTGCTAAACATTTCTCTTAAATGTGCATATGTTTTATTTTAAATGTAAGATTCTTAATAATATGGAAAAGCAGGCAGATGTTAGATTTTAGGTAAGGAAAACAACGAGAAATATGGAGAAAGTTTTTGAAGAATTGATTAGAGCTCCAGAATCAGTGAGAAAATAAGAAATGACTATACCAAATGCAATTTGCTTAGTTTATAAATGAATACAGTATTGTGTTCACAGTTGACCTTTGTCATCAAACTTATCTAGGTAACTAGTAAATAAGTGACTGGAAGAATTGAATCTTTCAGAGCAGATCACCACGGACTGCTTTTTTTTATCCCAGAAGGCTTTGTTTATTGAGACAATACGGTGACTATAGATTCTCTTGTCTCTTGTATTATTCAAGATGCAATTATTAGAGCTTTCTCCAGCTGAAAGCCTTTACAACAGCCTTCCCAATTAAATGCCTTCCATATATGTTGGAACTACAAGTCCCTGAATTCTCAGAGATATACTTTCAGCAATATGGAGAAAGGTTATAGAAAATACCTTGTCAGTTAAGAGTAAAAGAGTAATTTTCTTTTTACTTATTTCCTATCTTTATTTTAACCTTTACTCCCCATTAGTTTTCTGTCCTTTGCACTTTGCTTAACCCAAAAGAAACTGTGTGATAGCTCTATATATGTATATCAAGAGTATACCTTCCATTTCATTATCTGTACTTTTGAGTTCTGTATTTGTTATTACTGTACATTTGACCCTTCGGTGCAAAAAGGCAAATTTTCAGGGATAACTGATTCAAACATAAAATATAAATACTTAGGTCAAGAATGGATTTAATTATTGTCGTAAAAGAAAGTGGATACAAACAGGTAGACCATGTTCCATACATAAGCAAGATCAGGCTGCTTGTTTCTTTCCTTTGTTTGGTAGTGCATTTCTTGGTTTAAAAACTATATTCATGAATTTGAAAGATCTTACATTACTGTTGTTATCTTGTCTAACAATGTAAGAAAACTAGAACGAATGATTGGCAGTAGTGTTAGAAAAGTTTTTTATTCTAACTGGAATAAAAAAGTGGCTTGAAGTATTCATGTGCTTTGTGGTCTCAGTAGCCACACATATAACATAATCATTGCATATGTTTATTCAGTAATTATCAATCTCAATATCTTCTTTCACAGTTTTACTCTAGCAACATCTGATTATTTAATATTGTCAAAGTTGAAGTAGATCAATGCCACCAAAAAAGCATGGACATCAAGTTGGTATAGGTTAAGAATGTGATTCTTGGATTCTAAATGCTTGGGAGAAGATACTTGGGACAAAGATCAAAGATAATTTCAGTGAAGAGATGCAAAGACTAGAAATCTTCACAGATTCTTTCCCCGAGGAAAATCTGTCATTTCTTCTGCTTATTGATGCCAATTTTTACTCTATAATGAGACCTAAAATGACAGTAAAATTGGAGATCTGGGAAATGGCAATAGAACTGCCTATTATTAGTAAATGCTATGCATTTCAAAATCATTTGAAAAGGCCAAATAGGGGGAAAATTTATTAAAGGAATATAACATAGAATAAGGATAAAAAAAATCTGCTACAACACTTGTAAGATTATCCTTTTCAAAGTACCCTGGCTCACTGAAAAAAAAAGCTTTTTTATTTATCCACCCTTCAATTGGTGTTATTAAATCTTTTCACTGGAGATGATATCTTTACATCAGCATTATGAAAAATGTGTTTTCACTTTCTTAGCATGGTAATATTCTAACTTGGAGTGATTAAGAACTTCATTAGGGGCAAGCACAAAAATCCTTGGGTGAAATCTGTCTAAGATATAATGCATATTTATGATGCCAATTAGGGAAGTTAGGCTACTCCCTAAACCACAAGCAGGCTTGTAAAATTAGCTGCATCTGTACTGGAATTTTTTGTTTCCTGAGCTCTTAGCAATCACTACAACATTATAGCAGTTGTTTGTTAACCTGTGTGACAGTTATACTAATAGAATGAAAAATGAAAATTATTACATACAAATAATAAAGCTCTATTCTTGAATCACAGCAATTGGCATGCTGCTTCTATAGCTTTAGAGCAGAAAGGGATCATAGGGCAGGAACAGAAGAAAAGCCTTCAAGCAATATGGGTCTTCAAATACTAATTACATGCTCAGTATCTGGACATATATTCTGCCATACCATGATAAGTTCCTTCCACCTAAACTATTAAAAGTGTCCCAGGCAGCTGCCTCACAGCTCAAGTCAACGTGTTTCCCAGGCTCAGCACCTCTCCAAGAGGAAAATCAATTGGCAAATTATCTGTCAGTTCATTTAACACAAATTTGGTCATGCTCTTTTAAAGAAGATTTGATAAGACACATTCACTTAAAAAAATTTGAATTTTTTTCAAAGTCAGGCTTCGAAGCAAGTTGATCAGCTTCTTTTAGGATAATTGTAAAGATTAGCTAGAAAAATCTAGGTAAAAACTTATTTTTTAATCAAATAGTCTTATTATGGTGGGGAAAGCAATTTATTTCTCTATAATAGTTGAAACCCAGGTGAAACAATGTTTCATGTCTAATGAAATTAGAAAACCAGATTGTTTCCTGGTGTTACAAAAAAGAAAGATGGAAAACATGAAAGAAATCTTCCTAAAACCAGGGTAGAGAAGAAATACTCAAAAAGAATAAACTACTGAAAGTCAAAGTCAACCATCTGGATTTTCTCAACACTATTCTATCAGGCTAGAACAGTTTGAATTTGTTTTACTTCCTATTCTAATCCAAAATGGCTAAACGTAATTGGAAAGTTCCTCCAATAGGAAATTTCTCTCCCCTGAACTAATAGTGGATTTGGAAGGGGTAAATATATTTGTGTGTTTATCATCAGGTCTTCAGGGGTTTAATTGTCCCCTGCCCAATAAACTGTGATCCTGATGAAAATCAGAGAGGACCTCCCTCTAACAGTTATTAGTAGCTAATTTGCTTCTCAGGAGGGATTCTGTAATATTGCTTAACCCTTTCTCAGAAAAGTGCATTGTCCAAAAAGAGGACAAAAGAAAGTACAGATTTGAATAGATCATTCATATCTTAAACCAGCTATTGTTATATGGTAGGCAGAGTATTTGATTATCACTGAGGAGATCTAGGTCCAGTCAACTCCCATTTCTGGTAATCACTGGATGACTTCCAGTAGCCACTCAGTATCAAGCCAACCTACTGTTGTTTGTTGTGAGGGTAACATGAAGGGAGATTTCCATATGAATTGCCTTGAGAGCCTAGAGAAAAGATGGGATATAAATATATAACAAACAAGTAAATAAAAATACAATATATCTCACTACAATGGGGGAAGACTCCAGTCATGTGATTTCTGTCAGTCTGTTGTCCAGGAATTAATAAGTATATTTAATCTTACTTTTTAAAATGGATCTTTATATTAGACTTGGAATGGAAATCCTGAAATAGAAGAATTACCTCTGTAAGGTCTGTCATAGGGCCACCAAAGCAAGAGGTTCTGGTTAAAATTAATCAAGATTATAGTTTAATTTGAATAGGAGCATACGCCCCATCCTGAATCAGGTATTCAGTTTAGGAGTGCTCCTTGACCCTCCTTTGTAACAAGACCTTCTTGACCTTCGGGCAACATTCACAGACATCAGAGTGGTTCTCAGAATTATTTCCATTCTGAGAAAAGGGATTTGGTTTGTGTGCCACATGCCTTAGTTTTCTCAAAATGAAACTGAAATTCATGTCTTCTTATTGCTACAGTTTTATTATTCTGCTTATATAACCTGCCCACACACTGCATCAGAATATAACATTAGACCATAATATTTCTGTAAAAAAATCTAAACTATCCAAATTATGATGGTAAAGCACAATAAGTCTCTTGTTTCTGGATCTGTATTTTCACAAAAAGTTTGAGAATGTAAAATATACAGTGAACTCTAAAATCTGGCAAAGATAAAATTGATATGTACATCATCTCCAAACTGAAACAAATCTTGAAAAATCAATTTCCATCACAAAATAACAGTACATATTAAATGATGTTAAAACTTTACAAATTATGCTAACTTATCGGAGAGTCCTCTGACTGCTAAATTAGTAGAAGGAAAATAAAAAGTCAATCTACAAAAGAACATCTGATAATCTGTCTGTACCAAAAATCTTATTACGTTTGTGCAACATAGATATACATTAAACCATTCATAGCAGTAGTCTGTATTTGCTTTCTACATTATTATGTCTGTGAAGACTCTCACTCGTCCAGGGTAATTGCATCGCAACAAAGTTTAAAAAAACAGGCATCTGGACTGG
>JANHZU010004430.1:66992-79696 GCA_032468055.1 Acrochordus granulatus
GAGGGGGGATCAGCCCTGAGTCACTACTCATGCATGAATGCCAAAGCTCCAACCCCTTGTGAGAACCATTAGCCTTATTTGGGGAGTACAGAAGTTTGGCAGATTGTTGGAGAAATTCTTGTGACCTTGTAGCATTAATAAATCTTGTTATTTTATTTACTATTATTTATTCATCATATTTCTAAATTGCTCATTGTTAGCTAGAATTGCATGGACTAAGCTTGGACCTTCAACCCTAACAAGAGCTTTATTCAAAAATAGCCTGAGAGGGCAATGGTGCAGTGAACGGATGCCAGAGGCATTAGATTATTTACTTTCCACCTCATTCAGGATGAAATTATTGCGGGCAGCAAGTGGTTGTGATCAGCAACAGCTGTGACATAATCAAAATGGCACAGCCCCCAAAGTAATGAAAACAATAAAAACTTCAGCTTCATGAATTCCCTTGTGAGCAGAAACAGTAGAGAACTTCTACTACCCCCATTTGAAATAAAACCAGCAGAATGTGGCTCTCTTTTCTGATTAAATCCTTCTCTTTCAAAGAATGCTAAAACTGTATTTAATAAATAGACTTAGCAGTAAATCTTGTGCTCTTCTCAAAGCATCTGTAATCAGGCATTACACTGGTAGATGCAGCTGGGAAACCAGGTGCCTGGTTTCTTCCTGAAGCCAAGCTGAAATGGCCATAAGGCAGTGCCCAGCAAGTAGTGGAAGAGGGGGTGGGACAAAAATGTCTCAAGTGGCCAACAGGAGCTGGACAAATTCAAGCCCCTGACTTTATAATCACCAGTATTGTCAATGAAGGTTCATAAGTGTCCATACAGCAAGATTTGCATCAGGAGAAGAGGAAAAATTAGAAAATCTTACAAATGTAAGATATCTCAACAGTGGGCTGGGGATTAGGCAAGGAAACATCCTAGTAGAATATGAGAATAAACCCTAAGGAGAGTACTCATTCACCTTCCCAACTATTGGATCAAATGTCTGTGAATTATGATAAAAAGAGGGAAATGGAAATAAGAGAGTCAGCACAAATTTACTATATACTCTTTCATTTCTAACTTTTGCTGGTGTTCAATAAGATCAAAACTACTATTAAAACAAACTGTACCAAGTAGCACATATTTATAAATATACTTATCCCCATCAATCAATTAAGCATAAGAGAATAAAAAGTTTAAACGGTTTATAGAAATGCAAGAAAAGGGATGCATCATATACCTTTGGGGAACAAGGTTGAAAAGCATGAAAGTCACTACAGAAAATGCCTGCTGCTTGAACCAAATCTTGTGCACTTCCCATGGAGGAAAATCTCTCAGCAAGTCCTCTTGAGAAATAGAGAATGGTTGGGCAGCATAACTTTGGCAGTGTGACATCATGTACATTTTTAAGTAATCTCAGTGTTTTTAATTGGGTCCAGAAGCTCTAAGTAATCAATGCAGCAATCTGAAAATCTGCAAAGACAGGTTGACCTATCAACAGTATGGTAAATATGTTCTGGACCAGTTGCAACATCTGAGATCTCTCCAAATGTTGTACAGTCAAACCATATAGGGTACATAGTAGTAGACCAAGAATGAGGTAGTCAAACAAGTAAAGGTAGCATATTACTACCTTTACTTGTTTAAACAGAAGGATTGGGTCTAGGATGACCTCTAAGTTGCAAATGCTCTCTATTTATAGTCAGTATTGTATCATATGCTGCATTGAGGTGGGAGGATGCACTAAATCATATTCTTTTCTTATATCTTATACAATTGATTCCTGGGAACATCTCTAATTTAATTTCTTAATGTGTTTGCCTTTCTGTTTTCAATAAATGAGCTTAATGGGTATGAGTAAGAAAATCTTAAATGAAGAATGGCAGGCGCACAGCTACCAAAGCTACCAATATTTATTACTTCATTCAATCTTTCCTGATTTTAGAGATTTGCAGCCCTGACAACATGCTTGGTTAATATTTCAGAGACAGAGCATCAGTGTGTTTCTTGTAAGAGTCTTGTTATGTGTCTGTGCTTGATTTGACCATTAGATCATGTCTTCCTTGTTTTTTGATCTGGGAGTCACATTCATATTATTGAAATCATTGTTATTTTCTCTGGCTACCACATATTTTAATATGAAGTTATGAATTATTTGTTGTTCCTATAATTTCATTCTTAATTCAAGGAGTTTGGAAAAGTCTGTTATTTTTTTGGTTGTTATTCTATTATGAACAAATCTTGAGGATATGTGGCAAATACATTTTATTTGAATATTCTTAATAATAGAACTAACTTGTACTGTCAGGTCATATGCATTCATAAGTAGAAATTCCATTAAAATGTTCTTTGGCTGAACTAAGGCATGAAATTAGTATCAAAGAATGAGTTTGTAGAAACAAGATGTTGTCTTGTGATTAATAATTGAGTTATATGCCTTCTCCAAAAACCTCTAGTATATTCCAATGGCAGCTCTGCTTATTTCTGGTATGCCCTTCCCCATCAAAGGAAATAAAAGCAATTACATTTTTGTTGCAAGTAGCATAAAAAAATCAGATTTAATTCTCCTTACTATGTGGAATAAGCAAACCTCATGATTAGGCTTTTCCAGTAAAGGAATATAGGGGTATAAATGTATTAATGGGGTGGATGCATGTATATATGGGGAGAAGAAGCTTTGTGTGTATACAGTACATTGTGGCCAATACAACATATGAATGCAGTTCTCAAAGGACAAAAGGAGTATCAATTGGACATTAAGCTGTAAAGACTGCATATCCAGGGGAAACTGAGAAAGGGAGGCAGGTATGTAAACAAGCCATTCACAAAAGCTACTACAGAATCTTGTAGTATCTCAGATGCCTCTGTGATATTTACTGTCTGAGTATAATAATGAGAAGACATAATGGAAATGGAAAATAAAATTGATGGTCGATGAATTCTCTTTGTAGGCATTGCTGGCTGAAGGTCCCATTGTTCTTCAATGTTGACCATCATAGTTAGAGATGATGGAAGTTCAGTGCTTCTTCTCTGTGGGAGAAACTGATAGGCATCTGAGTATACATTGCTCTTTTACTATACTGTATATTCAACAACCAGAGTGCAATCACAACATAGCTGAAAATATTGTTTGGGTATGATATGAGTATTAATGACCTCTGGGCAAAAAATTTTCAGACTGTCCTCAGCATTCAGATTTTTACATACTCTGCCTTTCTTTATAATGAATCTTCATGTGTGCATTATTCCTCCATTTAAGACTAGAGTGTCCCTGAGGCAGTAGCTCATCTTAAACACAAGAATGCAGCTTCCTCTAAGCCAATGAAATGAGTGATATGTCAAGTCTGTTTATCTAATTATTCCTGCTTGAGCCACACAATCAAGAAAAAGTGCAAAAGGCTGTAATTCCATCTGACAGTATGCCATGTCACTGATATATCTCCTTGACTCATTAAATTCTAACAAAATTAAAGCAGTTACAAACATATTGACAGCTTGACACAATGAGGTCAAGTCACAGTAATAAGGTTTGAATCTTTTAGTTAAGATTAACAGCCCTTAGGGAGTTCAGTATAATAGATGAGCTGGTTTACTATCAAGTCAACCTTTGGCAAAGACCAACATTCAATAACAGGAATATCCTTCACTTCAGATCTAGATGGTGCATGTCACCCAAAAGTCCAGTTTAATCACCTTTTTGCTTAGTGATTTTCAACTGTCAAGAATCAATTTAGAAGGAGAGAATTGCTACTTCACATAATGGATTTGGCAGAATTGATTTGAGCTACCTACTTTGCCATGTTTACTGATAATGGCCAGGTTCTTGATCTGGATCAATCTGAAGAGCACCAACTTGAGGAAATGTGATCTAATGTAATATATAACCTAAGAATTATCCTGTTCTCACCTGGTGGAAGATGCAGGTTCTGTTGTTTGTCTCTGCATTCGTGTGCGCCGCATGAGATGGTCTTTCATGGACATCTGAACCTCTGCTGGGATATCTGGCGAAGTGTGACTGATTTTTACTGCTGCTTCCAAGAATCCAAGAGTCCCAGTATCCTTTACCTTGTCAGCCATATTCTCTTTGTCGTGCTCTGCCAAATTCTGAGTAGTGGGAGTGTTAGTTGAAATAGATTTGTTCCTCCAAGGTGCCCAACACAGTTTCCAAAAAAGGAATAGAAAAACTGCCACCAAAGCCAGTCCACATACAATTACTATCACTGCAAGAAGACTGATGGAGAGCTCTAGAGAACAAGAAATGGGAGGACCAACAGAATAGGGAAGAAGGAAAAATGTGAAAAATGGTAGGAAAGGGAGGATAAAAAAAGAATTTGATGAGAAAGATGAAAGAACAAGAACAAATTCCAAAATACTGTGCCCATTCCACCCTCACTTGCTCTTGAAACAACAAAGGTAATACTGTAGATTTCTTTCTTCCATATTTCAAGTCCTTTCAGAACCACTTTCAGGGATGCTCTGAAAAGGAAAACCACAACTAAGGAACCATATATTTCCTGCTTTAAATAAGAGAGGTAAATTTTGTGCTATCCTTGTGCCCTCCAGATGTGTTGGACTTCAGCTCCTAAAACAGATTAAAACTAGTATATGATAATTTGTAAAACTAGAAAATACACTTTAAGACAGCCATTAAACAGTGATATGTTTCATATTAGGAGGCCAACATTTAATCCAGTTAAAGGAAAGCTTTATCTTTTATTCAATATCTCTTTTCTTTGTTAATTCTTTGTAAAACATGCATCTTTAGATTGTCCCTTTACTTCTAGGCTTCTTTCTTGAACAAAACTAGCAATTATCTGGTGAAAAGTGGAAACTGCTAGTCTCTTCTTTTGTCAATAACTTAACATTCATCAGAAAGAAAATTCATTTTTCTTTTGTATAGTTGAATCTAATCATAAGCAATATTATTTTAAAATGTATCAGTACATATTTTATGCACATGTATGTTAGGGAGATATATTTTAGATGGAGCAAATGCTGAATATGTAATGCAAAATATGTATACATGTGTACTTTGTTAGAAAAAGGGAGTAAAACAGCTTTTTCAATTCAGGTATATATCTTAACATATTTATAGTGCTTGATACACTTATATTGTATCTATTTCTTAAGATGGAATCTGGGTCCAAGATTACAACCAGTGGGCAATTAGTAAGGTAAAAGACTGAAATCACAGAAAAGAGTGCCAAAGTTCAGTCTTATGCCCCCCAAAGATCAAGGCCAATGATTATGAAAACTGCCTAAAAATCCAGGTGATCTAGCAAGCCCAATGCTCCTCTTATCTAGGTTATCCAAGGAACCAAAGTACTCTCAATCTAATGCTGCACACTTCACTGAAATGGGTGCATATTTGTGATGTGTGATGTTCAGATCTGAATTAAGCAAAAGTGATACAGAGCCAACCAGACTGTCCTTTCTCTACCTGACAATTCCTCCTTAAAAGAAGAAAAAGATGTGGGTTCTTTAAGGAGCAGCTGACAGGTAGAGGCAGGTAAGAGGAAGCACTCTTATCCACTTTATATCAAATCATCTACAGATAAATATTTCAATTGTGCATATAGAATATGAAGCTACAGCTTATCTTGATCATCACCTTCTTCTAAATGATACATATATGTGTCTATGTATTTGCGTATATATGTAATGTATGTATAGGAATAACATGGCCTGTCACTTCAGCTATTCATCTTAATGTGTTTATGGAATTTGATATGCTAACGTGTGTGTGTTTGTAGATGACTTCTGATGAATGGGGTGAGGTAACAAAGTTTGAAGAAATAAATTGTGACATAAGCCTTTCTTTGGAGAATTAATGAGGAAAATAATATTTTAATCTTGGGTACAAATCACCTTTCAATATTCTGCATCAGATCTGTAAAAGAGATCTTGTCAGATATTTTTGCAACAAAATGACCCAATAAGTCCTCAGAAATAGATTTCCTTCCTGTGATAGAACTATTAAAGTTCCTCCCCCCTCCGCCTGTGGGGAGGAATGATGTCTTTCCTTGGCCATCTCATAACAAAGAGTAAAATACACTGTGATGAATTAAGGAGACTTAATTTTGAATGGCCTCATGGCTAGCTAATGTCTCTTATATATTCTCTAAGCAGAGTAACTGTCTCTCCAATGAGTATCAGTGGGTGGAATTTAGGTGAGAGGAAATTAGGAGTTTATTTTCAGTTATTCTTGGCTGGAGGACTGCAGGAAATAAGGACTGAAGAAAAGAGATATCATGTGATTGGACCTAATAATTCATGCTAAACATTAATAATTCCTAAGAGAACTGGATTAAGTAAAGTATGGTTGGCTTGGAATATACATACTTACTTATATATATACAATTATTTGACTAATGTTGTTGTTTTTCAGGCACTAAGTCATGCCCATTGCTTCATGACCCCATGGAACCCAGTACGCCAGGGCTCCTTGTCCTCCACTGTCTCCCAGAGTCTGCTCAAACCCACACCCATTGCACTGATGATGCTATCTAACCATATCATCCTATGCCGCCCCTTCTCCTTTTTATTTGACTAACACTTGGTGCAATAAAAAGACTTAGTGGTTAATCAAACTTCTATAAAAATGCTACAAAACTCCCACAATATAACTGTAAAAATAAAAACCAACACATTATAAATTACACATAAAATAATAAGTAACTGGCATTAATGGCATTAATTCATGAATGAACATCTTTAAGTCAGTTTTTAGTAACTTATGAAACAAAACACATTTAATGAAATGTAGGCTTTGGCATAATAGCAAATTCTGTTTGTTTTGTGCTGTTCATATTTCTTACTCTTTTATAAGCCATATGGGACTGTTGATAATCTATTGAAGGCTGGGATATTTAGAATGTAATTAATCTAAAGATAATGTCTAGTATGTGCAACTATATATATTCTCCTCAAGCACAGTTGATCAAATTATGACTCTCAGAAGATTCACCTGGAGGACCCTTTGCTATCTGTTTACAGATTGCCATTTTGAAATGGCAATTAAAAAGCACTTCTAAGATTGTAATACTATGATATCTGAAGAAGTTTTTCCTTAATGTATTTATTTCCAGACTATTAATACAGGTGATTTTACAACATCTTTTAGCAATATATATAGATTTTACTCATGCAAAAAAGCTTTACTGTGCTCTGATACAGTTCTTCTCAGAAGTTTTAAAAAACTATTAAATTCAAATCTGTTGAATAATAGTTTCAAATGTATTATTAAATAGCTATCTAAATGATTCATGTCAGTACTTTATTAGAGTTACTATGAAAATAATCCATAAACTTCCTTTAAAGGAAAGCCCTCTCTGTCAGAATTATTCCATTTAAACTTAGAATTCACATCATGCCAAGACATCATTGGGAAAGAAAAGAGAAATAAGACATGACATAAACTTAAAACATGGCATTCTAATAGCTACTACAGAAAAGTGGCTGAAAGCCTGCTTTGATTACTTGAATTTTGCATACATGGAGATTCAACTTAGAACCACATGATTCTGAGTATGGCCTTGTTTGTGACAAGGAAGGAAGGAAGGAAGGAAATCTAAATTAATTCCACCTAGTTCATCTATGGTCTGTTATATGCCCTATAGTAGATACAAATTGTACATTAATTTGCTTTTGTCAAGGGTTTTTGTTTCCTTGCAAACTCCCTGCAACCCAAGCCAGCATGTCCAATGGTGAAGAAGATTAGTTATACCTTAGCATCATCTGGAAGGATACATAATCTCTACTAGTATAAGAAGATAAAATCTGGTTGGTCCTTCGCTAGCTAAAAAGTTGCAGTTTGTCTACAGAAACACTTTAGTACTAAACCACCATATATTATGGGTAAATTAAAAAAGGAGTTTATTGTTTTATTTAATAATGAATTAGGCTGCACAAGATAAACAGCAAAAGTCCTGAAAGACTTGACTAATTGCATTCTCAGCACAGCATCACTTTGTAGTATAGAAAGTAGCCTTGGAAAGTTTCCCAGTATTCTTTGTGTCAAATAAAGCTTCACAAAATCTTGGAAGAGCAGCTTGTTCCCTTGTTTTTCCTTGCAAAAAAATTCTTTGCAATTTTTATCAAAAGTATATGTTTCTAATACCAAAGGAGGAGGGCGCATTCATATTAAGTGACCCTGGGTGCGAAGTGCCCCTCCCAGAAAGCATATTTATCCTCTTCCAATTAGCTATGTAAATTGTGTATGAGGAAAAAACATACTGTATAAAAAAACAAATGTCTGAAGGAGTAAACATTAGATACTTAGCCACTCATGGAAATATCAGCACTGAGGCTTAGGAATTTCTATTAACCTAGAAGCACAAAATGACTAATTTTGTCCTCTTAAATCTCATCCTCCTGGGCTGCATTTCCAATAGGAAGTTGCTTTAGGTCACTTGCATAAAACCTAATTGGCCAAGAAAAGTATGGTCAACAACACTGCCTTATCAGCTTAACTGAAAGCAAACTGCCCTCCCCACAGCATTTGCCAATGAAACCTTGCCACTCAGATCAGAGTTGGACTGAAGCCATATATAATGGATACTACGCTTACGCTTTGTTCAGGCGTTTGTCTGAACATGAAAGGGATTGAAAGTGGAAATAAAACAAGGCTACTCCACCACTCCTCGGTCTCCATATATTTAATCAGAACACACAAAGGGAGTTTTACTTGTATTGGCTTGAACGTGAAGACAACTCTAAGCATCTCTAATACACATTCAAGAGAGACAAAGAATATCGATATGTCTCCCCAGGAAATGGTTGAGAAGCACATATGAGTCAAGCAGTGACTCACATAATCTAAGTGCTAGTGTTCTATAACCATGAAACCAAACAGTTAGAATATAGACATCGTCAGTTTTATTATACTGCTGGACTAACCATGAAAGAGTCAGAGTATTCCTGCATTTAGAATATAGTTAAGTCTCTGGGACAGTAGATCATGACCTTGCCTTTTCTTTTTCTTCCACAAATGCTAGACTATGGAGTAAAACTATTGAGGAAAGTGAGGATTTAGTGCAGTATATTTACAGTTCAGAAAGCAAAACTGGGAAGACATTCTACTATTTTTGTAACTGTCAAAGATGCTTCTCAAATCAATCTAATACCCAATTAGATTGAGCCAGACTCAAGAGAGACACAAATGCACTGGACATTGGACCAGATAGTTTCGTTATATCTTCCTAAACGGGTTTGGAATATGTTTTATTTTGCAAAACAAAGATACAGAAGTGATATATGAAACTTACAAATCTATATGTGAGTGCTTCCTATTGCTTCTATCCTATATTCTGTTCTATCACTATTTTTATATTACTATGATTACTATTATGACAATAATTATAGTATATACTATTACCATTCAATTATTAATACAATGTTTCTTCTATAACATAATATAGTATTACTACTTTATTACAGTTCCTCTTTATTATTATTATACGGCACTCCATAGTATTATTATTATTATTATATAGAAATGTTTTCTTCTTACAAAGCCTATTCTGCCTTAATTTCTCTCTCTGGGATTTCTTCTAATTTTTCTTCTCTGTAAATAGCCAGCATGTACAGCGCTTGCATCCTTTCCTATTGTGCTGTGCCTTGCTGTGTCTCTCTACATCTTTTTTCCTCTGGAACATCCATTCCTTCTGAAGGGAAAAGCCCCTTTTTTTCTTTTAATTGCTGCAGAGCTCCAAAACCACAATTTCTTCCCACCCCTATATCAAGGTTTCCGCTTTATTAGCAACTCTGCCTTGTTGACACTGGGGGAAACATTCAAGTGGGATGGAAAAAACCAGCATAGGTGCCTTCAGTTTAGTCACCCAAAAAAATCAGTTTCTTTCTCAGCAGCAAACTATTTTTCTGAGTCACCTTAGGAGACTTGTGAGGATGTGACACAAGTTTATTTATTTAGAAGTATTGTTAAATTTGCATGTAAAAATATATCCAGTATGTAATATTTGCACTTCCTGTTTTCATTCCTATGGACTGTGTTATCTGGGTTAATCACCCCTTTTGGAACTGCTTTGAGTGAGTTGACATTTTTTATTTATTTTCTATTCTGTTTTCTACAAATAGCACTTTTTGCATTTTTATTTATCTTTTTTTTTTAATGCATAGCCTCCATGAAAAATGGACAATAAGATGATGGAAAAGACTGAGACTGTGCTTTGTCAATGGGAAATATACTTCTCCATACTTCTTCATAGCATAAATTGGCTTTTCTCTCCCAGTCTAGTCTTGCTAATCAGTTTGGTGTTGTACCAGATGCAGTTGTTCACAATTCCAGGGCAAATATTTAAAACTTACAATTAATAGAGATATGGTTATAGGTTTTCATCATCAAGTATTCCTAATTTCATTAAAGATTATACTTCATTAAAATATAATCTTTATCCAGCATCTGATAATACTGTTTTTGCAATACAAAAACAATGCGAATGAACCTATCCTTCTTTAGTTTCATTTTAAAAATTCATCTTGGTTGTCTACGGTCTGGCCTGTAAATATTTGCATGCAATACACAACTTGACTTTAAGAGAAAATAGTCTAAGATAACACATATCTCATGCTGAATTATTTTATCATCCTGTTTTTGTTTGCTTACAAACAGTAAGTGTACATTCTACAAGTGTTTTTTTAACACTCTCTGCCATATCTATACGTTAATATCTTTAAAATGGATTTTTTTTGTTATTTTACCAATCTGTGAGTGATAACGATTAATGGATTACAAAGTCCATGGCTTTAGAGGAGGCAGAATTCAAAAATATATGTTGCTGTGCCTTCTTATCTCTTCCAGCAATAAACACAAGGTTAGCCTGTTAGAATAATAATCAGAGCCTTGGCTCAACTCATATATCAAATACATTGTGTTTTTTTCCTAAGAATGTGCCTTTCATGATTTTACAATTCACATGAAAAGCCCCTGCACTCTCCTTTGCATTTCTTTATTGTTTTAAAGCAATGTTTTCTGTAGGTGGGATCTTTGGCTAATATATATGCACACTCAAACTGTATTTTGATCAAAATATTATATAAGCTTTATATAACCATGAGGATCATGCTCTTTGCTCATTTGATTACAACAGAACAGTGACTTACTGTAACCTGCTAGCTTTGGATCTAAAAAAAGGATTATTTGGATATCCAATCACGATTGTTTTTTGGATGAGATTTCCAGCACCATTTCAAATAGGGATGTTCTGAATCTTTCTTTTTGTTGCAGGCTAAAAAATGAAAAATTTAGCGTACAGTCTATTATTCCATGAGCAGTTGCTGTGTTGCATTAATTTTTTGGTTAAGACTTTATGCCACCAATTATGTAGTATTTCAAAATGCTTGAACATAGATTTAATAATAACATTCACGAATCATCAGCTGAGATGTCAGTGAACTATCATATTGGTGTGAGATGCATATGGATTAGTCCTGCACATTATGGAACTGGAATCAATAGAATAAGAGCATTCTTGGCAGTATTCAGGGAGATCTTGTGAACAAACTCCTAATTCCCCACCTGACAATGTTCATGAAGCATAAGAGAAAAGAACAGAATGAGTGCCTACCACAGATGCATAAATTATACTCATTTATAACAAAATGACATTAAATTATCTTGCACTTGTCCTGCCTTATCAAACTTAGATCTGCTTTCAGATTAGCATATTATATTTATCTTAGGCAAAATGCCTCAAGATTATGTTCAAAGAAGTGGAGAATTAGGAGTTTCAGTCAGAGCAGAGCTGTGCATCTTAGAGATACAAAAGAAAGAGTCAATGTCCCTTTGCTGCATTTCCTCTGAATTAGCAGAGGAACTAATATTAAATGTCCAATATTATCATGAGGATATGCAAATTTGTTGCTAATATTGCATATGGAACAGTCCAGTTATTAATTAGACTTACTGGCTTTGTCTCCTGGCTGGGCCTGGAATTTGATTATCCCTCCTGAAGTGAAGGTGCCATGCTTATTTTCTATTGTTTCTGAGAAGCAGCTTTGCCAAAAAAAATCCCAATGGATTTTTAATGCTTTGTTTTTCCTCACTATGTAATAAAATATGGGTGAGAAGAAAACAAGGACTAGTGCTCCGTAATGTTTTTGTTCAGTTGATAAGTTGTGTCCAACTCTTAATGAGCCCATGGACCACAGTCCCTGTCCTACACTGCCTCCCAAAGTCTGCCCAAACCCACACACATCACATTTACAATGCTATCTACTCATCTCATTTTCTGCCATCCCCTTCTCCTTTTGCCTTCAATAGGATTGTCTGATTTGATTTCCTTGCAGTCCAAAGGACTCTCAAGAGTCTTCTCCACACCATAGTTCAATGGCATCAATTCTTCAGCATTCAGGTTTCCTTATGGTCTAACTCTCACAGCCATAGATAACTCCTGGGAAAACCATAGCTTTCTCAATATGGACCTTGTCGGCAAGGTGATATCTCTATCAATTGTTGAGCCAGACATCCTGGAGTGTGAAGTCAAGTAGGCATTAGGAAACATTGCGAACAACAAAGCTAGTGGAGGTGATGATATTCCAGCCGAATTATTTAAAATCCGAAAAAATGATGCCGTGAAAGTGCTGCACTCCGTCTACCAGCAAATTTGGAAAACTCAACAGTGGCCAGAGGATTGGAAAAGATCAGTTTACATTCCAATCTCAAAGAAGGGCAGTGCAAAAGAATGTTCAAACTACCGTACAATT
>JANHZU010004431.1:27590-41088 GCA_032468055.1 Acrochordus granulatus
GTCATGTCCCAGCTTTCATGTAAATTAGAACCGAGGTGCGTGATCCTTTCAACTTTTTCTAATGGCATTCCTTCCAAATTTATTGGTGGTATATTAATGCATTGTTTGCTGATGACCATGATCTTGGTTTTTGAGGTGTTAAGCTTCAAGCTGTATTTCCCAGATATTTCTGTGACTATTGATGAGGAACTGAAGGTCTTCATGCTTACTGGCAAGCAGAACTATATCATCAGCATATCTTAAATTGTTCATCCAAACACTGTTTACTTTGATAAAGTAATCAATGCATCAATCAAGCATCAATGTCTTCCAGTGCCTCATTGAAGATTGATTCAGAGTAGATATTGAACAGCAGCGGAGACAGAATACATCCCTGTCTAACCCCTCTTCATATTTCATCCCTGTCTAACCCCTCTTCATATTTCTGCATCAGCTGAGTATTTTTGGACTAGTCTCACATTTGCTACCTGATGCCAGTATAGATTCTTTATAATTTGGATGTCTTTGAACTATTTAAAATCCTAAAAGATAATGCTGTTAAAGTGCTGCACTCAATATGACAGCAAATTTGGAAAACTCAACAGTGGTCAGAGGATTGGAAAAGGTCAATTTACATTCCATCCCAAAGAAGAGCAATGTCAAAGAAGGTTCACATTATTGTACAATTGTGCTCATTTCACACCTGGCAAGGTTATGCTCAAGATAATACAAGCTAGGCTTCAGCAGTATGTGAACTGAGAACTACCAGAAGAGGCAGAGGAACTAGAGATCAAATAGCCAACATTTGCTAGATCATAGAGAAAGCAAGAGAGTTCAGAAAAACATCTACTTCTGCTTCACTGACTATGCTAAAACCTTTGCTTGCATGGATCACAACAAACCATGGAAAATTCTTAAACAGATAAGAGTACCAGACCACTTTACCTGTCTCCTGAGAAATCTGTATGCTGGTCAAGAAGCAACAATTAGAACCAGACATGGGACAATTGAATGATTCAAAATTCGGAAAGGACTACAAGACTGTATATTGTTACTCTGTTTATTTAACTTATAAGCAGAGTACATCATGCAAAATGTTGGGATTGATAATCACCAGCCAGAATTTGCCTGGAGAAATATTAAGGTATGTAGACGATACCACTCTAATGGCAGAAAGTGAAGAGGAATCAAAGAGCCTCTTGAAGAGGGTGAAAGTGGAGAGAGCAAACCTTGCTTGAAACTCAATATTAAAAAAACTACAATCATGGCATTCTGTCCCATCACCTCTTGGCAAATAGAAGGGGAAGAAATGGAAGCTATGGCAGATTTTATCTTCTTGGGCTCCAAGATAGCTGCAGATGGTGACTCCAGCCATGTAATTAAAATACACTCCTTGGAAGGAAAGCTATGGCAGACCTAGACAGCATATTATGAAGCAGAGACATCACCTTGCCAACAAAGGTCTATGTAGTCAAAGCTATGGTTTTCCCAGTAGTAATGTATGGCTGTGAGAGTTGGACCATAAGGAAGTCTGAGCACCAAAAAATTGATGCCTTTGAACTATTGAGAGTCCCTTGGACTGCAAGGAGATCAAACCAAGCAATCCTAAAGGAAATCAACACTGACTGTTCATTGGAAGGACAGATACTGAAGTTGAAGCTCAAATATTTTGGTCATCTAATGCAAAGAGAGGACTCATTGGAAAAGATGGTGATGCTGTGGGAAAATTAAAAGCAAAAGGAGAAGCAGACAGCAGAGGATGAGATGGTTAGATAGCATCATAGATGCAATGGGTGTGGTTTGGGCAGACTCCAGGAGGCAGACTCTCATGCTATGGTCCATGGTATCACGAAGAGTCAGACATGACTGAGTGACTGAACAATAACAGGCAAATTGCAGCTTATAGCTGAAGGAAATTCAATAAATTCAGATACTGGGATATCTCATATTACATAGTCCTGTACACTAGAAGCAGAAAGACAATAGATCTGAATTCATTGATACATCTCTACAGACTTTTTATGTGATCACCAATATTCAAACATGAAAACTCTTTGAGGGAGATGGGAAGTTTAAACATTTGAGAAATAAATTTTAAAAACTCACTTTTAAATTAGACTGTTATTCAGTCCAAATTAGTAAACTTCGTAAACTAAATTAAATAAACTTGGGAAAAATAAGTTCATTAAAAATTCATCCCAGATCTCATGCTAAAAATAAATTTCTGGACTAAGCACATGCTCAAACATTCTCCCCTATTGGGTGGATTTTTGGGTTCTAAAAAAAGACTGTAGGTCTAATTCCTGTTTTTCCATCACTAGGTATGTGTAATCATTTGTCCTTGTGACAATATCAGAAATATTTCTACAACCATAGACTGACTGTGTCTATCCGATCTTGAGTGTATTTGGTAATGGTGAAATCCAATTGTGTCATCCCTCAACTCTTTTTCTGAGAATACTTAGTATACCCCAAAGGCCTAAGTACATGCATATAGTTGGGCAATGAATATCTGGGGAGAAAGGGGCTCGAGTTTATAAGCAGCAGCTCCTGAAACGGTTCCACAACTAGTCCGTTTCCTTCTTCACCACGGAATTCCCTTCCCGACGTTGCTTGTCTTTAGCGAGGAGTCGTCCGAACTATCTCACTGTCCGTTGCCGCTCTCCGTGGTGCTGAAATCGATTCCAATTCAACAGACTCGTCCCCCTTGTACCGCCCACCGCCTCCCGTTGCAGCCTTTGAACAAGGTCTTCCTAGGAGCAGCCTTGAGCCAACCTTAAGTGATAAATGTTATTTATCTTTTTCTTCCAGACGTACTCAGTCATTAGAGCGGTATTTCTATTCTGTGCAAGTCAAGTTCATTGTTTGAAAAGACGATTTTACAAAAACAAAAAAAAAGACAAGAAACTGGGAAGCTAATGCGAAATCATTTTCTGGGTGTCGTCACATCATGTGTAGCACTGTTTTCTTATGATTCAGGCAGGGAATTGGAGTTGCTCTGAAACTGTTTTTTCTTTTCCAAATAGTGAATAATGGTTTGTAAGGTGGCAAATATTTTTTAACACACTTAAAAGCAGTATCTGTTTGGAATAGGGCAGCACTGCTCAATCATTTCTTATGCAGAGAAAAATGGTCGTTTTGGTGAATGATCAGCTATTTACTGCCCACTATTCTCTGAACGGCTAAGAAACGAAGATGAGTACCACCCCCTAGAGTGGGCCATGACTGGCAGGGGAAATTTTACCTTACTCTCTGACGAGGGGAGTAAGTTATTTTTATGGAAGTCCTTCAAGAAAGGACATAGTGAAACTTGATGGGTGCTGCCTGATTCTCCTCTTCAGATTTCCTAATGCGACTTCTCCTTTCCTTCTCCTCTTATAAGTGTTACAATGCTCTCCATTTCCCCCTTGAAGAAGTTATGTATATCAGTCAGATATTACCAGGATCCAAGCTAACAAAATATATGTTGGCAACATAGGATAGCATTTTTAAAAATTCAGTACGACATTTTCCTGTCCCTTTGGCAAAGAAAAAGGAAAAAAAGAGCAGTTAAGAAATGCAAATTTAATGCGTATGGCTAAAGCCGAGTCCAAACGATTAAGTGTCTCTATTTTTGTAAGCAAAAACTGGAGAACATCTCCGGGTTTTTTATTCGTTGGCGTCACCTAGTGGCGACAGGGATACGATTTTCCGACTTCGAAAAACCTAGAAGCGCCCTTAGAAAAGGAAGATTTTCTCCTTGAAACGATTCTTTAATAATTTAACCACCTATTCATAAGATTGCTGTCCGAAAAAGACAAGGGAAACCCCAAAAGTAGGATCGTAGCAGTCTTTTGCAGAACGAATCATCATAAAAACTGCTGACCGGATAACAACAAATGTTTATATTGGAAAAGATGTAATCTGGCAAAACGAGTCTGGAAGCTTAGTCTGAATAACAGGGAAGGGTCTTTCCTAAATGTGCGCTAAAGGAGCGCTCCGTTATTTCCAGGATGAACCCCAGTCGTGATCTGGCTCCAAATGAGTTCAAAACAGCCGTCACGTGCACTACCCTATGGTCCTCCTTTCGGAAGCCAGAACACCTGCAAGTCAATCACATTAGGCTGATAACGCGCGTGATTTCCCCCCCCCTTCCAGTTTACACTCTCACGCCTTCCTCCCCCTCCGCTGGGATGGGGAAGAAGCGTTGTGACTTATGTCAGCGTTGCAACAAATCAGGCGAGGCTTCTCGCTTTTAAAAAGCAAAGCCCAGGCTCTTTGCAGCTCGGGAGGGGACGGGAGGTCAGTTCGAATTAAATTCCAGAGCGCCGTTGATATTCCGCTGTTGTTTGTGGGGAATTTATAAGGGCCAAATCCTTCTAAATCTCGGATTTTCGATCAGATGCGTTTTGAACCCTGGGAGTTTATTCTCTGTCCTCTGTCTTTCATTGGTAAGTATTTGGTATTTGTTTTTCGTATTTCTTTTATTTCTACCCACCCACCCACACCGATTTCTTGTTCACTTGAAATCTGAGACAATTATCTCTCAATAACATGGTTTCTATGTTTTTCTCTGAGAAATTTTGAATAAAGGATATTTGGGAATGGATGGCTTTGATCATAACCTGTTACTTCACTTCCAAGCTTGACTCAGGGCATCCATCATTCTGAGCTCCTGGAGTTCAAGATCTGAAGTCGTGGGTATGCATGGGCCTTTAATTCTACAAGCGATGAAACAAAAATTCCAGCCACCAGTCTTTATATCCTGCAAGAATTAGCGTTGAATAAAAACTTTTGTATTTAAAAATGCAGCGCTGACAGAGGTTGTTTCGACTGAGATAAACTTCTTCGTACATTTGCTGCCAGCTTGGATTTTTCTTTATTCATTTGGAGAAACAACTCTGAGGTGCCCAGTGATGGTGGCGTCCTTAGGAAGGAAAGTAGAAAGATGGGTTGATCCGCTTATTTCTATCCAGGAATCTTGGTACCGGGAGATCATATGAAAAATTTTTGCGGAGCAATGGAAAGCGAGACCAGAAAAACCGAACACTGGATTTTATTTGTGAAATTACAAACTCGAATTTTATTCTTTTTAAGCGCATTGGTCTGGAAGGGCGGGTAGTTATTCCCTCTCTGTGGCGTACCTTTATTTGCCTTCCCAGTACCTTTGGGTATTTGCAATTGCAAATTGCTGTGCCGGCCGAAATTTGTAGGGTTCACTAGTTTGTTATATCTGCATTGCTTTTCCACGACTAAGCAAACGGCAGTGCTTACTATATTATTTCATCTGAAACGGAATAAGATTGGAAGGAAGGAGATATCGTTGCCGCAAAAATCCGTACCTAAGAGCGTAGATCTTTCCGACTATCACAATCCATATCTGTGTGTGTGTGTTCTGAGCATGCTTACTGGAAGTTGGTTTCCCGTTTGGCGTGAATCATAATTACCCTCCTCATCTCCCGTTAATAGAGCTGCCCTAGACGAACGTTCCGGTCAGCTGAATCCATCCTTCTCTTCCACCGCCAGCGACACGCCAGTTATTTCCCGTCCCTGGAAAATAAGCCGGGAGCCAAAGGAATGGCTTTTTCAGTTCCTGAGTCCTGTCCAGACAGCTTCCCCCTCGCCTCTCTAAGCAGCCAGAGCTGTCTTCTAAAATCCAACTAGGTGTCGTCACCTCCAGCCATTTCTCTCTCCAAATCGCTTTGTCTAAGACCAAGATCAGCGCGGTCGTTGCCGCTCTTCGGGAAGGCTTTAGTAGGAGTAAGGATTTCTCCTCCTGCTCGAGGCGTGTATCCACACCTTCCTTTTGTGCAGGCGTCTCTCTACACACATACACACACGCACAGGCGCACCATCCCCACCCCTCCTCCAACAACAGCTACTTCCGAGGAGTTTAATTGATTATTGTTGACTGCAGACTCACTTCTGGATCGACCCCAGACCATCGAAGAAAGGGGGAGAGGGAGACAAAGATCCGGGAAGAACAGGTTTCTAAATCCGCTTTTCTCTTTCCTTGCAGCCCGTCCTTTTTGTGGAACTCGGAGAAAAACCGAAAGAAGAGCCTTGGGACCTAAGGGCTGTCCCTCGGAATCTCATGGCCACCTCGGATCCCTCCTGCTCCAACACCGCTCAGGATCCTAATCCGACTAATTTACGACCCACAAGTAGGTCTCGGGTTTTCGTTTTGCAAACCTTGGCCGTGTATGCATTCTCCTTTAAGGCTGGGGCTTCGAGGAAAACAGATGAGACGCACAACCCCTGCTCCCCAAAAAGACCAACATGGAAGCCTTCTTGGATACCCCTCCTCTCCCTTCACTAAAACCGAGAGGATGCCGAAAACGAACTGGGGGGTGGTAATACGTAGTTTTCTTTCTGCTTGAAAACAAAGAAACCTGATGCTGTTTCTAACTAAAGGCGAGAGGAAGGTGGAATGTGTGGAATGTCTGGTCTCATCATTACTTCCCACCCCACACCCCCGCCATTGACTTGATGCTAGAGAGGAAAGGGCGGGAGGTTCTGCAACCTTTGGGGACGCCTCCGGTACCAATGCGTCCTTTGCCTTTTCTTCCGCTTCAGCAGCCCTTCCTGGGGGCGCCCAGTGATGCAAGTCAGGGCAGCCTCGCGAAAGAGCTCGGTGCCCCGAATTGGCGGGGAGGTCGGCAGGTGCCAGCGAAAAGCGAGTGATGCTGCAGGTGGCGGGAAGGCAGGCAGGCAGGCTTTGCTATAGAGCATTCAGACAGCTATCTAGTTCCCGTAGAAGAAACAGAGGTGGAATCATGCTGCTTGACAATCGCTGGAGACAAAGCCTGGGGGAGGGTGCTCGAAAAGGGAGGAAACGAAACCTGGCGAATCCCGCCAAGTAGGGTATGGCGTTTGCCCTAGAAGGGCTCCCGGGGTTAAGAAGCATGAACGCCCGAACATCGCTGCGAATAGCCAGCAATTGCAAGAAAGGGTGGGGTAGGGGCTGGGAGGCGGAATCAAGCAAAATTCGTTCCTTTAGGGTGAACAGGACTTCCCTATCTTTTCTCCCCTAGCTGTAATGTGTCTAATTCCCAAAGTGACCCTAATGACACACTGGGTTAGGGATGCTTGCTCACATCGTGGGTTGCTTTCCAAAGCCCCCTTGGCTGTCTTCCTGGGCTTAACAAAAGGAAGAAGGTGGGTGTGCTCACGTGTTCCCCTCGGCAAGAATCCCCGCTGCCTTCCCGCCGTTTAAAGGAACGCGCCCTCCTGTCGGGCGCCCCGGCTGGCAATTGTGCCTGGTGCTCAATTCCTTCCCGCGCTTCCGCGGCCATTTCCTATTGTTTCCCGACGGCTCGCGGGCGCTCCCTCTCCTGCCTCCGAGGGCCGTGGGGTGGCGCGTAGAAGGTGCAGCACGTGTGTGGGAGCGGGGGTTATTTTTGCCCCCTCTCCTTGACGTGCTCCACCTCGCCTCGCCTCTCTATCTCCATCTCGCTGCCTTAAAGTCCTGTCAGAGCTGTTTTCACCGCCTGCCATTCTTTTGCCCTCACTTCCCTTTGACTGCCTTTCTGCCCCCGTTTCGCCCTCCCTTTGGGTCCCGCCCACCCCCATAACGTCCTTCTTGGCCATTCCAGTTTCCTCTTTTACTCGAGGCAACCTTCCTCATTGCCTGCTTACTCTCTTTGGCCCTTAACAATCTCTTCATCCATTCACAGTTCTCTTTGCCAGCAACCCTCGTCTATTATAGTTCAGTGTCGCCTCTGCTGTATCCCCCAGCTGTGTGGTTCGGATTTTGATTTTTTTTTTTCTCCTGCTTCCTTTTCCCTCTGGCCTAACTATTTTCCTCTCACCCTTCCTTTCCCCTTTCTATTTCTCCACCCTTTCTCCAGTTTTCAGAAGATCTCCCTCCTCCAGCCACACTGTTTTTCCAAAAGCCATCAATTGTCTGAATCTATCTGCCCAAAGTTGATGCTTCCTCAGTATTTCAAAGTTCAGTTCTCAGCCTGGGAAACTTGGTGTTGTAGTCCAATGCATCTGGTGGGCACTAGGTTGGAGAAGGTTGCAACAGGCATCTCTTTGTCTTTGCCCATCTACTGCTGCTCCTATAGGTGATCCAAAGAAAGGGAAAAGCTTGTCGGCCTTGTAGGCAAAAACGGGACTGAAGGCAGAGAGTGGGTGGAGCCAAAGCTGAGGACCTTTCCCTCAGAAACCTGCCTCCTTCTGTTCATTTCCTAAGAAGCAGTAAGGAGAAAGTAGTCTCTTAGTCCTTGGGCTGTTTCCATCTTCTTGAATGCTGTTTTCAAACTGTGGGAATGATAAGACTTACATGGAAATATGAGCCAATAGCGTCCTTTGGTAACTATCCTCCAAACGTGTGAAGTCCTTCAAGATAGGGTAGGTTATGATTGAGCTACAAATGTATTTAGTATTTGAAGACCTTTAGAATTTCCATGAGGTTTTATATGAGTCTTGCCTTAAATTTATTTGGGGAAAACTTCCCAATGTCATGTAAGACTTACTGGGTCTCTCTTCAAATCTTAGGTGGTGTAATAAAATAGTACTGTCCCTTTTAATCTGCTTTCACACCATCCTCCTCTTTTTAGCATCCAGCTTGTAATGAATATCACAAAATCACAAATACTCATTTAAAAGTCCTCTGCCAAATGGATTTAGTGGAAATATCACCCACTAAACCGCACTTTAGTGGGGACTGTAACCTTGTTAATAAAAGCATTTTCACATTTTTTTATTTATTGGACAGGTTCTGGGTCCAATAGAGTTTCCAAGTATTCTTTCGTTTCTTATGCCAGTTGTGGGTCCTTTGCATATTTCTTTCTTTAATGTAGTTTGGGTCGTTTGTTTGTTTGCTTGTCATTCTCTTTTCGTGGTGCCTTCATTCCTTAACCCTGAGACGTATCTGCACCCTGTGAGGTACTGAAAATTTAAAGCGAGGGGAGAAAGATAAATTCCTAGCGGAAAAAGTCTTAATTTTTCTGTTGTATCAGCTACACTTGCTGACTGTGTGTGATCCTTTCCTAGCAAAGTCGCGATTGCCCTAAAAAGATCAAGGAAGTGGGCGAATTTAAGGCGATCACTTCTTCCTTTGCTTTCAGCACCTCCAGGAGTGGACAGCGCAATGAGCGCTTCAACGGCCCGGAGTGGGGCAGAGGAAGAAGGGCGGTGAGAGGGGGCAGGATGAAAGGAGGAGTCTCGAAAAAAGGGACCGAGCCGACGTGAGAGGCCTTTTAATGTGCCACCCTGACTCGTCAGTCGGCTGCAACCTAGTCATGCAAGTCTGATCATCTAGTCAAATACTATTGTTCACCCAATTAATTCTTGAACTCTTCCATGACCCCATTTCATGCTAGTTTATTTTAAGCTGCCACTTTCATGGAAGCCTGCCAGTAAATTATTAGGAGATCGGATCTCTCCCAGCTGCCTGTTTCTTCCCGATAGAAGCTATTTTGCCATTGAGCCTTGAAGTCACAAACCCCCGCTTGTCCACACACGTGTCTGTCAATCGAGTCTCCCATCACCGCCTCCTCCGTATGATTCAGCACTGATGAGCGTTGTTATGAGAGAAATAAACTAGAAAAGAAAAAACAAAACAGCTGTTCTCCCATACAAGTCCCACCAAGCTCTGATGCCTTACATAGCCTCAATCCCAAGGACATTATACAAAAAGCTATTAGCACTCCATTTATGGATGATTAAAATCTTAATAATTCGTGGGGAGAGGAGGCAGACGCAGCAATAGATTAGATTCTTATGCCGAAGCTATTGGTGTCCACTACATTGGTACTCCAGCCAAAAAAAGCAAACATACTTCCAGCTTGAACCGTAAGACTTTTTTTCACATCTAGTGGATTGTCTAGTGGAGCGTTACAAAATATTCTGTTTATGTGTTGGTTTTGACATTTCACATGTAGACTTGCTAATCTGCCAGGTAGGACTCGCAACATGGGATGTGAGGTATCCATTTGTTTCTGTAAAAAGTAAATCTTTTGTTTCTATTCCTTTTAGCCTATGATACCTGGTGTGGTGTAGCTCATGGCTGCACGAAGAAAATCGGGCTCAAGATATGCGGTAAGTGAAAAGGGGGCAAGAAAAGGAAGTTCACACTTCTATCACCTGCCTCCCCTTCTCACACATATAAACATACACGCACAGCTAGACACCCCACTTCCACCCTTCTGCATCCCCCTCTCACACACACACAAACACACACACACACAGCTAGACACACTGCTTCCTCCCTTATGCATTGGCTTGAGTCTTTACTCGTTCACGAAGTTGTAATCTTTCATAAAAACGAGGGTTTTTTTTCGGGAGGACTGAAGGAATTAGGTCGGTTTGCAAAGACCATAGACCAGTTCATTTATTTTAAGATAAGGCAGAGGAGGAATAAACTACCAAAAGCCGCTCCTCCTTCGGAGAAGTTTAACAAGGCAGCCGCTCGCTAGACTCTTCTTCTGTTTAGAAAAGAAGTGGGGGGCAGGATAGGAGGGAGAACCCCACTTGCTTTTCCTCCTCGGTAGGAATCGGGCGCTGCGATATTGCCTCTTGTGCCACCTACTGTTCGACATGAGCAAAAATTTGGCCACGGAGGCGGCCAAAGGGCCTGTCAGGCTATTTTCCTGAACCTTACAATCGATTCGAGGCAGATTGACTTGCGATGGTGCAAATCGGCTTCAGTAGCAGCCAGAAAACAATGACGTTTCCAGAGACAGAACAAGTTGCACCGGTCGCGAAGGGGGGAGGTTGGTAGGAGGACGGGGGTACGGGAGGTTCTTATGTGCTGCTGAGATGGAAAACGTGTTTGAGATAAAGAGAACGGCGGGGAGAAACAAGTGTGAAGCTGAGCTGTAGGGAGAAAGGGGTGTGTGCACGTCTTAGGTGTGCGAGTAGCTGCCCTGCTGGTTTGGGTTTACAGAGGAGAATGTTTAGAGGAGACCTGCTCGACTCCTGTTGTTTGTTTTTCATCGCAACTCACAAAGTCCGGTCCCCATAAGTAAGCCTCCGATGGCCATCCGGGAAGGAAGGAGGAGTGTGGCAGACGCGAAGAGGACTGGAAGTGCCGGGGCAGCGGGGCTGCTCTGGCGCAGCGTACTGTCTGAAACGTTTCCAACCTTATCGGCCCAGAAAATTCAGATCTCCTGAGGGAGGAAGATTAACGAGGGCCTGATTAAAGAGCCATTCGTCAGACTGCTGCGCCTGGAGATAGGGGTGGCAGCCACTCGGCGTTCCGGCCGCCGGGAAAGAAGGAAAAGGCGCGGAATGTATGGAGGCCGTCAGATTGCATCCGCTACAGCAGGAAATGTAGAAGACTGCAAGGGGTCTGCCTCTGCCTAGGTTTCGCCCTAATGTCTTCTTCCTGCCAGCGTAAAGAGAGGAGGCCAGCAGGAGCGATCCCAATTTTCTTCATTTAAAAATATAACGTAATCACTCCTCTGAACCTCCCGGTATCTGCTCGGAATTAAGCCTTATTGCATTTTGCGGGACCAACCTTATCTAACTAGGCACGGATTCATCTGGATACTCAAATAAATTTGCCTGCAAGTTTGAGCATTTATATTTGTTTCTGGATAAACCAAGAGGGTTAAGACCCCTAAGCGCTAGCAAAGCTATTAAGGTCCCACTCCTAATAAGTTTTGTAGTTAGAAAGAGGGCGAAGAAACCCACGAAGCCCATTTGGAATCAGGAGCCACCAATCAGAGTTCTTTGGTGCCGTTCTGCCTCTTTCTCTTTCACAAATAGCCCTTTGAAGACTTGATAGACCATTTTCCTGACTGTCCCTTCAATGGCAAGAGGGTGTTGGAGGGCCCCCCCCCATCCATCATTTCCTCATATTTTAATCCAGCTCGGCAGAACAGATAAAGGGAAGTGCTACTTGATTCCAATGATTTGGATTGCAATACTTCAAAAAGTTCTAAAACGAAGAATCCTTTCTCCGAGCCAAAGAAGATGGATGCATTGTGTGCTTGGGAAGAGGGTAAAGTGGATGAAAAAATATAAGTGCCATCGAGGAGGAGGCTGTGCCAGCAGCGGCTGCACTAAAGGCTTCTTTCAACCTGGATTATACCTGTTTCAGCAGCCGGATGACCAAATCGTTTAAGCTGTGAAGAATGAATGCCTTTCCAGTCAAATGCAAGTTTGACACCTCTCAAGAATTACTTGGGGGCCTCTCCTTGAAGGTGCCATGGGGCATCTCAGAGCGAGGCAGGGCCGCTGTCACTGTCAGTTGCTACGGAAAAGCTGATTTTCTGTCCCCGGCGAAAATGACAAGTTCTTACTACAACAAAAATTGTGTTTTAAAGATTAAACAAGAGCATCCACTCCTGTTGCACTACCAGATCTATAGGTGGTCCTCAGGTGACTCATGACTCATTTTGCGTTGTTTTTCTGCTCTGAGGCCACTTTGGAAACAAAAGTGGAAGGTGATACCAACTCCTGCAGGCAGAAGGGGATGAGCATTTCAGGCCTTTGGAAAGGGATATTGGAAGTTGCTCACCTTTGGAGAAAGGCCACCTAAACCTCAGGCAGCTTAGATGCGGGGGTAGGTGGTTTTAAAGTGGTTTGGCTCCTAGCTGCCTTCCCTCCAAATCTCTCAAATCAAAACCGGAAGAGCCACCTTTCCAGCCCATTGGTGCCCCCAGGACAACAACAAGCACGGTGTCTCAAGGCCAGAGAGGACAGGGATTCTTTCACAAAGAAAGGTGCATATCTGAGAGCTGCTTACGTGGTCTTTGCAGAAACCATGCTCTAATTCTGAAGGTGCCTAGAACTGAATTACATTAGTAAAGGCAATTCTGAAAAAAAACAGAGGGCAGGCTACAAAAAAATCCACAGGGAGGAACCAAAACTGTTTTAGTTTGAGAAACTTTCTGTCCCATTTTCTTTTTTCCCCTTTCTTCTTTTCTTTTCCTTTTTGGAAGCAAGAGGGGGAGATAGGTGCCATCCTGTTCAGAAACCTGCGTCAGTGCTTAGTGTACTTGTTTCTTGATTTATTGCAGTGATTGACCAACATTTCTCTGTCTCTGACATAGGATGAAATCTCTAACAAATTTAAACAAGAACATTAGCCTTGCTTTTTCAGTGTTAGGACTATCTGTGGTTTCAAGATATTTTCTAACTCAGTGGTATAAATACCTTCTCGCTTGAGAACCAGAGACTTGGCAGATTATCATTCTACAGCACAACTTCAGAAACGACAAAAAGAGAAGTCTGGAAAATAGCAAGGGCTGTGGCTGTGCAAGTCTGCTTGATCTCAATGGACTTCCAGTGGGTTTCAGCCTTCTAGGTCTCAGATTTAAGCAATTCTGGATACAGGCCCTCTGAGGAATGCAAAGCTGCAAGGCATTTTGAATGTAATCTTATTTGCTGAGCTATGATTGAATTCAGCAGGATACTTTCTGAGTAGTGACTTATAGAATTGAGATGGTTCTATCCAAGTATAAGCACATTCTGTTGGAAGTAAATGTTGCTGTGGATAATCCAATTTAATTTTCTGAACAGAATGAAGATCTATATACATCAAGAATATCTGAATTTTATGAAGGAAATAGATGGAGGAATGTGT
>JANHZU010004432.1:9640-23032 GCA_032468055.1 Acrochordus granulatus
CCTTCTTTGGGATTGGAATGTAAACTGACCTTTTCCAATCCTGTGGCCACTGTTGAGTTTTCCAAATTTGCTGGCATGTGGAAGGCAGCACTTTCACAACATCATCTTTTAGGATTTTAAATAGTTCAGCTGGAATATCATCACCTCCGCAAGCTTTGTGGTTAAATATCAATTGTGCCTCTGGAGGCATGAAACCCATAGACTTCCTTTATGTTCCAGAGTTTCTTAGAGCAGTGTGAGGGGGGCTCTTCTCTTGACAGGCTACTGCCCTGTGTCCTTCTTTGACCTATCAGGGTGGTTGGCTCCAGGCTCCGAGGAAGAAAAGTTGGTAAAGATGACAGTTACGCATGTCTAGGGATTGCTGAAGACCTACACAATCAAGGATGTAAATAAGTTCAAAGAGTTGGATGCTGAAATAAAATTCTGAATTGATGTATGTGACTCAGATCTTTTCCAACATTTAATTCACTTCTGAAGACCAGGAACTTCCTGGACTTAAGGGGATATTGGCTCCCTCAGCAATTTCAGGGTATTTCCAAGGCTCCTGATGGAAGAGATAGTTGGTCCAGCAGCCCACTGCCCCGGGATCAAGGTACTTGACCAGATCTGCAGAAGAGGACAGTAGTAGCAGCAGTGTATGTTGGGTCAAGGGAGTATCCATTTGCAGTGGTTGAGGAGCAGCTCCATATCATCTCGGGAGCTGTCCAACATACATTGAGGGACCCTTCATTTGCAGGAAATCTGAGCCAGGAGAACAAAAATTTAAACCATTTTCTATTCTGGGTAAACTTTTATTGTTTATCATAAGCTTGGTTTGCAAGCTTCAGCTCCAGAATAGCCTAAACAGGTCAACAGATGGGCTTGGTTTGCCCCAGTAAAAAACAATTCATCAAAAGACTTATTCAAGAAGGCACCACTTTTAACACAAAAGACAATATCTGACAAGAGGGTGGAATCCATTTGTTTCTCTTCCAGACTTCTTTTCCAGCAATACCACTGCAGCTTCCAGAAGCGCTTGTGTCACTGCGACCAACACACTCTCTGGATGCTGGTTGAATTATTCATAGGTTGTCCATTGTCTACAACAGCGCCAGTTGGAGACCAAATCCTGTACCTTTTTTATGTTGCAGTTCTCTGGAAGATTGAAAGAGTCTTTGGTCCCAACTGCTGCCTACCCAACAAGAAGGGGAAGTGTGCATGAGCATTGCTTTCCTGTAGTTGTAAAGTTGGCCAAGGTTCCTTGTTGCAATTTTAATCCCTGTCTGGTGAGCTCAAAAGGGGGTAACATTCTGCTCCAACCTTCCATTTATAGGTTGTGATCACTGGAAATTTGCTAAATCAACTGCTTCTTGGAAATATCTCCCAAGTCTTTATCAAGAAGCGCATCTTCTGCCTCTTTCAGAAGGTACCAGCTGACTGCATCTTAGCTGTGTTTCTTCCCATATCCAGCTGGGTGTTTCTTTTTGTAACTAGAGGGTTGATTTTGTAACTGGAGGGTACTATTCCAATAATCCCCAGAAAAGTTGGCAAAAACAGTCACCTGTTAAGAGACGCCATTTCTGTAGTGTAGTTTCTCCATGATTTTGTAAGCAGGAGGAAGGATGGGAAAGAGTGCACTTCACATTGATAGGCACAAATGTGAACATCAAAATGAGCCATGGTCCTGAAGTATTATTATTATTATTATTTTACTATTCAGTCAAATGAGATGGGTGGCAATTTGGGATGTTATGAAGGCCAAAGTGAGAACACATCCTGTCTAAATTCAGCATTGCATTCTCAAATCACCTGGCTTCTGGGGGAAGTTTTAGGTTTGCTAGACATCTCTGAAGGAGTGGAGGAAGCACTGCAGCACTGAGTGGCAACCAGCAGTGGTTTCTGGCTGGTGGCCTTTCCAGATAAAGAAGAAACCAGGAGATCACCCACCTGCATCCTGGACAGCTGCCCCTTATGAGGAGGACTGTGGAATAGAAGCTTTGCAGTCTTCTTGTGAGGAGAGTGAATGGGGGACAAGAAAGAAACAATGCAGTCTTTTAAGGATACTAATTTTGACCAAACCCTCATTTTCTTAATTGTTTTTGGAGACAATCAATTTATAATTGAAGAAGGATCTTTAAAACAACTACTCTCAACCTTCCTTCCAAATTACAGGAAATGAAGAGGAAAATAATATTTTTAAAAAACTTTAGAATAACAGCAAAGAGCTTAACAAAATTTTGACTAAAAGTTACAAATGGATAAAGGGGATTGCAGAAATTTGAAAAATTAATATTTTGGCAAAAGCATTTTTGGCATTATTTGGAATTAAGTAATCAGAGTTTCATATGAATGTTGATTGTATGTCAAAGGGAAAAGATAAGGGTTTCATGAAATAAGTCTAATATGAGAGAGACTGTCATTAAAACTATGAAAAGACAATAGTCTAAAGCCGTAAGGGTATGGAAAAGACCAATTTGTGGAAAAGTGGAAATTTTAGTATGTAAAACAAATAATGACTGAGGACTAGACCATCTGGCATTACTGGAACTGAGAGAGAAAGAATTCTGCTTCAGACTTAGAGCAGTTCCATAGGATCCTGGAGAAGACTTCAGAAAAAGTTGTTCAATCTTTTAATAAAAAAAATTAATGGGATAAGATAATAAAGGCAGAGATTGACAAAGTGTATAGAATTAATATGCAGTTTGCAAAATTAAGAAATGTATCAAGGGATATTCTTAGTCAAGAAGACCACCAAAGATCATGTTTAACAGCAATATTTTAACACCAGGTTAAAGATTAATAATGCAAATGTGACTGTATTTAAAGAATTTTTTTTTTACTGACAAGCTTAAACACAAAAAGACACCATTTTGATGGGACAAATTGGAAGCAGTGATACTCATATGCTGTGTTTGGTGTTCGCTAAACGTGGCACTGGGCATTATGGCCAGACATCTCCACTTTGGTCCCGTCTGTCCCAAGGACAGTCTTCCAGGAGTCTTGTGATTTGCTCAGACGCACCTTTGCAAACCTGAGCCGTGCTGCCATGTTCTTTTCAGAGAGAGGAGTCTTTCTCCTGGCAACCCTTCCAAACAAACCAGACTTGTTCAGTCTTTTTCTAATTGTCCTGTCACTTTCACATTTTACATGCTAACTGAGACCTGCAGAGTCTGAGATGGAACTCTTGAACTTTTTGCACTTTCTCTGAGCATTGCACGGTCTGACCCTGGGGTGAATTTGCTGGGACGTCCACTCCTGGGAAGACTGGAAACTCTCTTGAATGTTTTCCACTTGTGAACAATCTTCCTCACTGTAGAATGACGAACTTGAAATGGTTTGGAAATGGCCTTATCACCCTTCCCAGATTAATGGGCAGCACAATTGCTTCTCTAAGATCACTGCTGATGTCTTTACTCTCTGGCATAGTGTTAACACACACCTCAACGCTGGAGACCAGCAAACTCCTCAAACTTCGTGTTTTATAGAGGCAGTCAGCCCTGCTGATGACCAGTTGGTCAAGGGCACTTGATTTGCAGCTCCTGGCTGCTCCTTAGCCACTTCATAGCCATGGAAGCAGTAAGGGTGTACTTAAGTTTTTCACACATGGCCTCTCCATTTTGGCTTTCTTTTTGTAAAATAAATGATGACATGGTGTAATACGTCACATGTTGTTGCTCATCTGAGGCTGTATTTGCCTACTTTTAAGAACTGCTAAGGACCAGATGTTTTTTACTGTGCCCTGATATGTAAAATAATAGAACTCAAAGAAGGAGTACTTTCTTTTTCACATGACTGTAGATTTCAAGTAATATTGTGGATTTGGAAAGATGCTGACGGAGGAGGGGAGGGAAGAGGAATGGGAGAGAGAAATGGCACTACTATGCCCTCCTGCCTCCCCCACTGAACTCTGACGAGAGAGCAGGAATGTACTTTTCCCTAAACAAATAAACCTGCTCATTTTATTGAAAATGGGATTTTCCCCAGCTGCTAAATCTCTTTATCAGTGTACATGGTCTTGTACACTGGAAATTGTTTTGGCAAATGTTAGCACGCAAGGCAAAATTGAGACTTGAGCTGCACATTTAATTTCCTCTGTAGAAGCCTGCATGTTAATCATATGCTTGGATATTAAGCAGTGCAATGAATTTGGCTTTTGCACATCCTCATACTCCCCAGAGTTGACCGTCAATTCAAAAATGAGCAACCAAACCATCCCCGAGGAGGTCTCCCCTCTCCCTGCCCAGAGTCAGCATTATTTTGACCGATTCTCAGAAGATGACCCCGAATACCTGCGCATCCGGAATATGGCTGCAGATTTGCGCCAAGACTTCAATCTGATGGAGCAGAAGAAAAGAGTCACCATGATTCTGCAGAGCCCTGTGAGTAGATCCTGCTAGAGAAAAGCTAACCACTTCTGAGCTGGGGCTGGAGGGTTAAACCTGGGGAAGAGGACCTTGGCAATGGGATCAGTGAGCCTGCCCTGGACTGAGGTTAGGGTCTGAAGCTCCCTGTTCAGACTGAATCCATGGTTACTATCTCCTAGGCCTCTGCACTGGGTTCAGGTCCATGTGAGATAGCCCAGAAGCCAGCATCTGTACTGCTTTCTTCCCTTCTTTTTAAACCCTCTCTGCAGTGACAACACAGCAAGGTTGGCTATAAAATCTTTGCTGTGAGTGTGTGTGGGGGAGAGAGGTGGGAAGGAGGTGTTTGTAAGTTAGCAGCAGCAACAAAAGAAGAAGAAGAAAGGGGTATTTTCCTCTGGAGTACTTACAAGGAATAGTAGTTGGATTAGTGGAGTGGTTTGCTGGAGTAGCAGTGAAGGTGAAGGAGAAAACAAAGCAGATGCTCTTCATTCTGCTGCATTCCACCTGAAACTCAATTTCTTGGGCCCAGAGGAGACTGTTCCTACCAGGGACTGAGACAGCACCTGAGCCTTCAACCAGAAGCTCTCCAGATGAGCCCTTTGGGCCAGAGCCACTGATTTCCAAGGCTGCACAGCAAGTTCTTTTCTCTTGCTTTGGGCTAATGGTTCTGTGGCCTGAGCAAGGGTGGTTTTTGCATGACTGAGCAGGAAACAGGAGAGGTGAAGAAGTGGGAGATGGAAATAACTGTTCTCCTGGGCTCTTCCGTGGTGCAGCTCTCATAGCTTTGCCCTACTTTCTTGTGGTTTTCCTTCAGTGATCTGTTACAGGGTTCCTGTTGATTACTGGAGCTTTTGGGTGTAGACATTGGGTAAGGTGCTAGCAGAACCACCAGCCTTGTTGGTCTAGTGAACTGGCACTGGATGCTATGGAAGAGAAATACTACAGAGGATAGTGCAGGGCTTGTTAGATCTCCAGAAGATGTACAGTAAGATTTTGATTCCAGCTCTGCTTTCAGATGGAAGATTCCTGAAGTTATCAACCAAAATGTATTTTCCAGCTTGTAAGATTTTTATGGAAAATAAGACAGAACTCAAGATAGGAAAAATTGGGAGGAGAGTTCTAAAGATGTTGTTGGGATCCCCCATAAAATTCCATGCTCAAGGTAAAGTGTTTGTTCAGTAAAGTCCTTGGCTGAGACACACAGTTGTTTAACGGTAACAACAAAAATGGTATTCTGCCATTCCCTGAAACATCACCCTAACCAAGAAAGCTTGAGTGAAAAATCAGGAATGCAATTTGTATGAAAGGACTCTGGAGTCAGCTATGGTCCTACAGAGAACATGATCTATAGTAATTCTAGATGCAGTGGGTAACCCATGGGGTGCCCTTAAAAAGAGCATTGTGAGTCTTAAAAGAAACCTTACATCCTAACAGTTACAGTAGAAGAGGAAGCCATAATCATAATTCACCCTAAAGGTGATGGACATCAAAATCATGTTAAATTTAGTGGTTACTGAAGCCCCTTTGTTCAAGAATGCCATGTTGTATCTCAGAGGAGCATTTGGAGATGCTGACGTATTCTCCTGATTTCTGGATGTCAACTTGACATATGAACCTGAATTGCAGCTTCCCCTAGAACCGTTTTGGCTGTGGGAGACTTACTTTGTGATGCTTTCAGTCTTTTAGGGAGGAGCTGGAGAGTCTCATCCAAGAGCAGATGAAGAAAGGAAACAACTCCAACATCTGGGCCCTTCAGCAGATTGCCGAGTTCATGGCCAGCACTGTTCCTCCTGTCTTCCCTACTTCACCCTTGAGTATGTTGGTATCCTCAAGGGTCTTTGGGCCATCTTCTGGTCTCTGAGCAGATGGTCTTCCTCCTTTACTGCTGCTCTTCCCTTTCCTTCCTCTCTCAGCTTGTCCCGTGAAATTCTGTAGCATCAGACTGACTGAGCTGTAATTTTCCACCTGTATCATTCCTCCACTTGGCCTTCCCTGCCCACCCTCTCAAACTTATGGCTGGATTGCTCTTGATAGAGTTTAATTCTGCTAATTCCTGGATTTTATGCCTGGATCTCTCCTGGGTCTCCAAATTACAGGTGGATCCCAGTTTTGGCTGACATTCCCTCTTGGTGGTCTTCTCCTCTCTGAAGGGGTAAGAATTCTCAGCAGATTGTGGGGTGCAGTGAAGACGCAAATGCCATCAGGCAGTGTGGGTCTCCAGTGAAGTGGAGTCTGGACTACAAACCCTCTTCCTGGCCCATGCTGCAAGTGGCAGCCTGTCTTGCTATGGTTGCCTCCTTTGCTGAGTGCTACTATGGGGAAAAAGCTGGTCTATCACCAACAGCATCTTAAGTAAATAGAAAAATTCAAAAAAAAAATTCTGTTGTATTTTTTTCCCTTTATTTTGAAGCTCTTGTTATGTATTTTATGTTTTGTATCTTTTGCTTTTTCCTGTTATTATTTTAAAGGCAATAAACTTTATTTTAATAAAAGAGGGACTCTAACAGATTAAAACAGTGTTTTTCTATTGACTATTTTAAGATGCGTGGACTTCAACTCCCTGAATTTTCCGGCTAGCATGGGATAGAAAAATTGGATTAAAATAATGGTCTCTCCTGAAGTTCTTACTTTATTGGATTAGGCAGGAGATTGTGGTCTTTTAATACTCTGTTCTCAAGTTATATAAAGCTTTTTTCACTATTGTGAGGATGGGGTCTGGAATGGATCAGGCTTTAAGATGCTGTAAAAAGGAAGCCCCTTGCTCCCTCCAGTTAGTAGTCCTGCTCTGGCATTCTGTCCTCTGAAACCCTGGTCCTTCTCCAAAGGCAGACCCACATACAGGAGACCACCTTAGTTCAAATAGGATGTTAACCAGCCATGTGTCATCATGATCAGATCAGACCTTTCTAGAAAGAACGGCTGCTGGCAGACTTGTGAATAATTTACAATTATTTTTTCTCAATCTTGGTAACTTTAAGTAGTGTGAACTTAAATTCCCAGAATTTCCAGTCAGCATGCTTTATGATGTGTGATCTTCAATTCCCAGAATATTCTGGGAGTTGAAGTCCATACATATTAAAGTTGCAAGGCTGAAAAACATTGCCTTACAGTATAAAGGAGCATACTATCTGAAGAATTATCTTTAACAAAAGGAAACATCTCCTTAAATCACTAAATATGCTCTCAGAACAACCCACATTTTGCAAGCATCTGCAAAGGGGTTGTATCTCTGCTGGAACCTCTGCAAACACAGGATGGAAAGAAGTGCATTTCTTGAGCAAAGGAGGAGCAAACCCATTGCGTTAGCAGCCCAACCCCAAAGCAGCCTAACCCCTTGCCACATTACTCAGTTTGATTTTCCATGCTTGACTTTCTCTTTCAGACCTTTCCACAGTGACACCTATCAATGATCTCCATAGCACTGACTCTGTATCCCTGGCCAAAGGGGAGAGGCTCATGCGCTGCAAAGTTAGCAGTCTCTATCGGCTGTTGGACATTTATGGCTGGGCACAGCTCAGTGGCACCTGGGTCACGGTGAGTCATCCCATCCTCCTCTCTCCTGGCCCAGCCTTACTGAGTGGCACCTTTCTTACAGCTTGAAATAAAACTGGATTTCTTTCCATATTTTTTAATGAGAAAAGGAAGCTACTATCTTTTAGAAGGGGCAATGTGATGACTTCTTGGGATGCAAAGAGACACAATACCAAGCAAAGAAATGGATAATTTGTTGGGGATTCTTCATAAGTCATTAGGTGTGGTAAAGCAGGGAAAACTGTGTTTGATCTACAGACCAGCCAGCGGCTGAGCTATTGTAGGCTGTTTATTTGATATTCTTTTGAGACATGCTGCCCAAGGCATTCAGAAGAATTAGATCTTTCTGTTTGTCCTTGTCTTCAGCAACCTATGAAGTCTTGGCCGATACCTCCAACTTTCCAGTAAGCTTGGGCAATAGCAGTGCTAACTGACATAAGGGATGTCAGTAGCAAACATGGGATGCAGCGGAGGCAGCTAATTGACTGTGGTGTAACACAGAAGCTTATTTGAATATAAAGAGAGGGGTGGAAGTGCAGCATGGGGAGGGATTGCAGTGTTGTGAAGGCATGTATTTTGGTTCTCTGACAATGAGCTTGAGTATGAGCTCGAAAGCTCATAATAATAAAATTTTAAACCCAGTGATCAACTCAACTTGATAACATGTTGGAGAAACAGTGTTTTGACATGACCAATCTGATGCCCTTAAAAAGATTACAAGCAGAAAGTAGAGCCATAATCCATCCTCACTCTCCTCTTGGAAAGTAAAGTTTTCTTGCTGACTTCCCAAACAAAAAATACATAGGACAATTTGTGCTGCAGAACACCGATGGTGGCATTGTATGTCCTTTGGCCAAGGGAAATGTAGACATGGCTGCACCAGTAGAGGATGGAGACATCCTGGACATATTCTTGCATTAGTTGGGGTGGAGCTTAAGCAAAAGTGATTTGAGGAGCCCTTTTCAGATAGCCTCTTCCTTATGGGTCCATGTAATCATCAAACATTTTGTATCATGGGTATTATCTCTAAAAACTATTTTTTTTTATTAAACTTATTTGCCGCCCATCTCACCACAAGAAACTCTGGGCAGCTTACAATAAAATAAAAATAAAATATATACATTATATCAAATAAATATGATAAAAATGATAAAAAAGTAAGAGGGATACACAGATGGCGGGAGGTATCATCTTAGTATTTTAGCACTGCCATAAGCTGTTTAAGATGGAAGTCTTCCACAGAGTGCTTAGTGACTAGTTAATTGTCACCAGTTTTTAATCAGTTTAATTGCTGTGTTCCATTTTGTCTTATATTTTGGAAATATTATTTTATTTATGTGTTTATTGGATTTTGAGCCTGCCCGACTCCAGAAAGACTCTGGATTATAATAGATGCTTTAAAAAGGAGTATGACCATTTGGGCAAAACCACAAAATAACCTCAAAAAATTGCTAGGAACTCTACAAACATCCTGACTCCAGGCCTGGGAACTTAGGCAGTCCTTAAGAGACTTCTGGAACATTTGAAGGCTCGGAGCTGTATGTATCTCTGGGGGGAGACTGTTCCAGAGGGCATGTGCTAGCCAGTGAAGACCTGCTTCTTCAGACCAGCGAGATGACATCTAAGTCAAGGGCCCTGTAATGGCATGTATTAGTAGCCTTGAGGGAAGAGAAGGAGAGATGCTGCCTAGGGAACAATCAGACAAGAGGGGCAGGAGCCCACCGTCGCTTAATGGTCGCAGAGAGCAACTAAGGAAGGATCTGCCCTGACAGATCGAACGGTTAAGAGCGTGAAATTTGTGCTTTCAGATTTGCAATATTCTGAAAATAATAAAGTAGAATAAAGTAGAATTAGCTCATCTAGTTCTGTTTCCTGACTGGTTTATCTGAAAGGCTGGCAATCCCAAAGGGCATCCATTCTGCCCAGTCACACTCAAGAGGGAGGAACTACTGGGGACAGGCAGTCCTTCAAATAACCAGGCCAAAGGTTATTAGTGATGACCAGTACCTTCGACTGCACCTGGAAGTCAACTGGTAACCAGTGCAGCTTGGGAAGCAGTGATGGCACATGGGCCTAACAAGAAGCACCCATTAGTGTTTAAGCTGCTGCATTTTAAACCAGCTGTGGCTTCCATATAGTCTTCAAGGACAGCCCCACGTAGAGCATGTTTCAGTACTCCAATCATGAGATGACCAGGTCATGAATAACTGTCTGAAGAGCCTGTTTGGATAATAATTGTTACTTCTCCTCCTCTCCCTTTTACAGTGTTAATTTTGTTAGTTTACATTATTAATTATGATGAATATCATGGAATAGCCAGCTCCTGAAGTCCTGAGGATTAACGGCCCTTAGCCAGGGCAGTGGGGCTGACCCTGAAAGTCATCTGCTGGGGGATAGGTGGACCTCCTTTGGCAGCTGGTTAGCCACTGTGAGAAAAAACTGCTAGACAGGACGGTCCCATCCAGGAGGGCACTGCTTATGCAATAAGTGGATGAGGAGAGAAAGACCTGAACTTCACCCTTCCTTCCTTTCACAGCTGAGAGTCAGCAAAGAGCAGGAGCATTTCCTGGTTTGTCCCGAGGGCCTTTCCTGCCACGAAGTTACAGCATCCAGCTTGGTGAGAATGCAAGACCCTCGGGTCCAGCTCTGTTCGGCAACTGCAGACTGGAGCTTTGCAACCAGCGGTGTTTTCTTACAGCAGTCTTTAAGGGCAGCCTTTCCAGAATGAAACTGCTCATCGTGAGAAATGGGGGCAGCAAAATCCCCTGTGAGAAGTTAACTTGCCCTTTCCATGTAGCTCCACAGACAGGTTGCCCTTGGAAGACAAGTGCGCAATAGTACAGTGATACCATCAGGTTTACAGGTGAACTCTTCCACCCATCAGAGATCTGTTTTGGATGGTGGACTCGTGTTTCTTACCCCTGGAGTTCTATCTTGAACAGATCTCCTGTCCCTGTGCCAGGGAGAAAGGAGAGAAGTGGAGTTTCTCTCGCAAAGGAGCATTTGTGACACAAATTTAATTTTACTATATTTATAGCCTACCACAATGCTGGGACCTGGGCAACAAATAACAAAATTAAAATATAAAACAAAGTGAAAATGATTAAAACAGAATTTCCTACTGAGACAAGGAAGGGTAGCATATTACTTGAGAAGCTGTATCCCACAGAGGAGCCATGAGAAGGGTACCAAAGGGCACATTTTTCTGCAGTTGCATCTCTGTAAACTGAGAGGGAGCAGGCAGACCAGGAAAGTGACTCATACAGAGATGCAAGCGGTGGCCTCTGCTGGAGGAGAGGAATTCTGCTCTGCTTTGAAAGAACGTGCTGGGTGCGCCCAAAATTACCAAAAGCCAGCAAGTCCAGAGGAGCAGCACATGCAGAGATGCCACAAGCTCATTTTCTGTAAACGTAAGAAGAGTTTAGAACATCCTCCCACTTTAGGGATCACTGCTCCCCTTTTCCAATGGATGAAGAAAGCTGCCCTGAGCCGTCACCTTAGGCAGCCAAGGCGAGGGCCCACCTTCTCTTCTGATGTTCCACCCTGCTTACCCCACTTTTGCCACACAGGTTAAGGTGAATATCCTGGGGAATGTGGTGGAGCAAGGCAGCACCAGCTTTCCAATGGACACCCAAGGATTCAGCTTGCATTCTGCCATCTATGCAGCTCGGCCTGACGTGAGATGCATCATCCACCTGCACACACCAGCCACCACTGCAGTAAGGAGGGTGGGGCATCCATCTTTCTAACAAAGCACCGAGACACAGCAGACAAAGTTTTGGGTAAAAGTTTTGCGTTGATTTTACAGAAGAGCAGGCAGGCATTTTTGCTTCTTACGAGTATTGCATGAGGAGATTGAGCAACAGAGAGATAACTCCCCACCCCATTTTCATTCAATTCTGGATTCCTCCAGCCCTCTGGATGCAACTCTCACAACTTTCAGATGGTTCACACATTGTGTATTACGCTGTAATGTGTTTGGGTTGAGTGTGTTGTGATGGTTAGCAAAGATTAAGCAAATCATGGCTTAATTCAGTGTGTCATAAATTAACATTGTCATCCCATAGCTGGCCTAGACAACATTTTGAATTTGGCAGCGTATAAATTTAGTAAATAAGATGTCACGGAGGCAACCCAAAACAAAAGAAGTAATGGGTGAGCCTATAAGATGGTCTTAAGAGGGAAACACAGAGCAATGAACCGGGAGGGGAAATAGATTGGAAACCCTGGAGGGAGGGAGAAGGGTTAAGGGAAGGAGCCATAGATGGGCAGAGACCTCAGGGGTAGCATTTGGATTGAAGGGAAGGGAAGGCAACTTGTTTTTGCTCTCCTTCTATAAGTACGTCGTCGCTGGTGCTTAGAGAGCAGGTATCCTTCACTGGCCCAGGCCCTCAGGGCGGCTTTTCTCAATCGGCTGTCCTCCAGATAGGTAAGGGTTACAAATCTGAGTCGCTTGAGTCAACAGCTCCATTTGCATCTTGTAGGATATTGCAATAAAAAACCAGTCAGGACGACCTTCTAGAGAGTTTGAAGTGAATCTTCTTCTTTCTGTTTGAACTGGGAAAATGTACAGAGCAGGTAAAGAGGTTTTGTGCATGGCTGAAGCATGAAAATCTTTGCTTACCTTTCCTCACAGGTCTCCGCAATGAAACAGGGTCTCTTGCCAATCTCCCATGATGCACTGCTGGCAGGTGACATGGTGTATTTTGACTTCAACGGTGAAATGGAGGGAGAGGAAGAAAGAATTGAGTTACAGAAATGTCTTGGACCCACCTGCAAGGTTAGGCCTGAAAATGTTGCTTGAATCCTCAGGTAGTCTTGGAGTTCAGTGAAGCCTCTGCCCGGGCTGGTCCGTGGAATTTACGCTTCCTTGGATCAGAACATGAGAAGGTGCAGAGTTGAGTCTTCACCACTCACAGTGTAGATAAGTAAGTCATGGTCTGTGGCTGTTTGTGCTAGTACCACGGTCTTGCTGTTCCTCTGGGCAGGTTGTGGTGCTTCGGAATCACGGCCTGGTGGCGCTCGGAGATGCCGTGGAAGAAGCGTTCTATAAGGCCTTCCACCTGCAGGTCGCCTGCGAAGTCCAGGTGAGCTCCAGAACAGCCAGTGAGAGAGGCACAAGCCCCCTGCCTTGCCTTGACCGCCGGCAAGGCTCCTTCTGTAGAATCGGAAGGAAGTGGCCCTCGGTGGAAGGGCAGCTCCGCTGAAAAGGAGATGCCAGCCATGGGAGTATTCTTGGGCGAGTTTTTCTTCCCTCTCCTTGGCATGTAAAAGCACGATGGTGACCTTGGTCACACTGGCTTGGGTGGAGAGGAGTGGTGGACATGTGTAAAACCCAATCCATGTTTTCTGTTTACTTACGGGAAACATTTTCCTGGGATCCAGTTTTTGGTGACATTGTCATTTTGATGATAACCTTGCCCCAAAGTCAAGGTGCTCAAGTGTAGACTTCACCTATATGCCCCTTGTCATACAGGACAAGATTGTCGTTCCTCCCTCCCTCCCTCCCTTTCTCCTC
>JANHZU010004432.1:23132-38921 GCA_032468055.1 Acrochordus granulatus
AATCCAGTCCAGATGCCTGTTTTTTAAACTTTGTTGCTATGCAATTACCCTGGACGAGTGAGAGTCTTCACAGACATGAGGAAGGTAACCTTAGGTTAGGCCCTGATTTAATACTTCAGAAAAAGTTCCTAGTAGTAAGAATATGGAGGCAGTCTTCTGAAGAGCTAATGTGGCTCCCCTTCCCTGTGTGCCTTCAAGCAGCCTTGGACTGCCACCTTTCCAGGTTTGGATTCGTAGCCTGAGCAGGGGCTGGCTCCAGGTGCCTCTGAACTGACCTTGGGTCCTGAGGTGAAGGACTCCATCCCGATGCACGTATTTCCCCTCACCGGTTCCTGATGTCAGCCAGGCACATGGAGATGATTCCCTTCTTATCCTGGGGGTGCTACTGAGAAGTGGGACAAGCTGTGGGCCTGAGTGGTCCTGTGGGTTTTGCTGCTCACGTTTAGTTGCCCCTCCCCATGGCAGGGCTGCACCTGGAGAACTTTGTGAGTGAGGATCTGGGCAATACCAGTCTCCATTTGCTGAAAGGGGAAGTCATAGTGGAGATTGTCGGTTTGCAGAAGAACTTCACGCTGCGGGAGGGAGACAAGATCCAGGTGAGGCCAGGCTGAATGCTTGTCTGGGGAGAGCATTTTGCTGGTGCACTGACCCAGAAGAAAGGGGAGCGGGGACCACCTCACCTCTCCCACCAAGCAGGTTTTCAGAACACGATGAGAAACTGCATGAGGAGGAGCAACCATAGGCAGATCTTGCATGGTACCTTTCCAAGGTCTCAAACAGAAGAATCGGGATGGTCTTTGCTGAGCCAAGGGACTTGGTTGGAGGCTTCTCTGCCTCCTAAAGAAACGTCTCAGTAGTGCCGTGTTTCACTCTTTACAATGAGAACACAGTAAGATTGAATGGCTTTGCTGGAAGGGAGGGAGGAACGTGGGGTTGCCCCATTCTGTCCAGTGAAAGAGCTGCCAGGGTTTGGAAGCGGCATAGCTGTCTGTGTGTGTGTGTATGCACGTACTTAACCATACATGCATGCAGTGGTGGGTGGAGATAGATATGTACATGTGGATTTGCTGCTTGCATGGACACACAGACACATCTGTCCTCTGCTGCCAGTCAGGCTAGGATGTTCTGTGCAGCTTCACGTGCCAGCTCCTCTCCCAATTGGGCTGTTTGGAAGGCCAGTTCCTCGCCAACCTTGCAGCTGTTGCTCCTCAGGACCTTTGGTGGGGGCGCCTCCCCTTGTGGGCCGTTCCCAGCTGCTTTTGGCTGCCCGGAGCCTTTGATGTTTTCTCTTGGTCATAGCTGCCAGCTGGGGAGTACCACAAAGTCTTTACGGTCTCTCGGGAGCCTTCCTGCTACATGTATCTCTACGTCAACACGACAGAGGCGGCACTTGAGCAGAATTTCACTCGACTTCAGGAGTTGCGGGAGAAAGTTCAGAACGGGACTGGTAAGCCTGCAAACCAACCGGTGCCCAGGTAGGCCCTCAGCCATATCATTAACTCTGGAGCACCCGTCTGGCACTGCAGTCCTTTCTCCGTACTTTCCCAATTTTCGGGAGGCTTTCCAGTTCTTAACCCATTTTTATCCCTCCTCCTCTGCAGAAACAGAGCCGCTCCCTCCCGAGTTAAAGCCCATCTTGGAGGACTCTCTGGGAAACTTGACCCAGGCAGACCCAGTTATTGAAGCTTTCCTCCATCGCCGCCAGCGCATGGAGGAGCTGCAAAGGAGGCGCAACGCCACCCTGCCTGAACGGCTTCAGCGCTTTTTGAGCAAGAAATACTTCATTTTCCGCAGGAGGTGAGACAGGCCTTTTTTCTGGGGTCCTGCTGGATGCTTTCTGCATTCTCTCTCTTTTTACGATAATTTTATTTCAATTTTTAATTAAAATAATAAAAGATAATACAAACTTTAAAAAAAAAATAGAAAGCAGGAATAGAAGATGCAAGAAAAAAATAGGAAAATGCCCTAAGAAGGTGACTTCTTATCTTGAATAAACAACTTCACTATCTCTTCATTTCCTCTTAACAAATGAAAAACTCTTTTTCCCTTAATTCAGCTCCTATCTAGGAGCAAATCCAAGATGTAACATCTTCTCCAGACTTGTGTGTGTGACATGCTTTTTTACATGCTCCTTTTTTACATGCTCTTCAAAGTAAATTCAATTTGGATTGTGATTGTGTGCATCCTGACAGTTTCTCTCTGCTCTTGCCCACAGCCTTCTGATGACTTGTATCTCCCTGCGGAACTTGGTGCTGGGCCACCCCTCACTCACTCAGCTGGCCCAGGAGGTGGCCTATGCCAACATGCAACAGCCTGGCCAACAAGAGATGGCATCCCATGGGTCAGAGCGCTCAGACCTCTGAGAGTCCTCACTACCTCAGCTACCACTACCACCACTAGTAGCAAACTCTGAGGGATGTAGCATCCATGGAATCATTTTGTGTTGCAGGACAGGCTTGGCTGGAGGCAATGCCCATTCCTCTTCCAGATTCCCTCTTTCCAGGATCTGGGGAGTGAGCTTTGAGCACCGTGATCCTCTCCTGTCCTAGAGAGCTTGAGTGGGCCTCACTCTTGCAGAAAATGCTGCAGGGAGTGCTGATTTCTTGGGCTCACCTGGCCAGCACACTTGTAACCTCTCTCTGATGTGAGGAGGGCTTGGGCTCAGAGACCCTTTTTAAAACAGTGGCACAGGTATTCCATGGCCTCTTAGTCCCACTGGGCACCTGAGAGAAAGGATTTGGGCAGAGGGGCTATTTTTTAAATACTCTAGCTGTCCTTTATTAATGTAATAAGGCATCAAGGTTTCAGTTCTTTGCTGCAGTATAAGTTAAGCAGCTTGTGGGTGGGAAAGAAAGGAATGTATGAATCCAAGAAGAGCTTGGATGACCAGGTCCAAATGGCTGCTCTGCTCAGTGGATTTTAGAATTTCCTCTCTTTGCTTTCTGAGATTTCTGTGTGGCTGCAGATGCTGAACCAAGGATCGTTTTCAAGGTCACAAGACATCTCTCTCACTCTTGGTTCCTATCCCATAATACTCTATAACTGAGATCAGGCCTAGCCACACAAGCTAGTTAGTATCCCCAGCTTCTTCAAGAGCCTTAAAAGGAAAAGGGTACATCCCGTGTGATTAAGATGAGAAGAGTCTCATTTTTTATTAAAAATTATATTGCACAAAAATCAGTGTGTTCTTGATATTTAAAATCTGCAAGTCAATATTTCTGTCATTGGTTGAGTCTTCAAGTTGTAAGACATCATTGGCCATCAGGACGTTTCTCTGGTGGCTGCTGTCTTTCCTTTGTCTTCACTTCCCAATTCACATCTCTTGGGAACTTTGGTTTTTCTTCATGGACAAAACTGTCTCATTCCATATGTTGCAGGTCTGTCAGAAAAATTCAGAGGATTGTCAGCAAACACAGCTTCCATGTGCACTTCAAGCCCAGGAACACATTGAAGCACAAACTTGTCCATTCCAAAGACAAAATACCCAGACACTAACAGACCAATGTCATATACGCAATACAATGTAACAAGGCCTGTTCAGACTTTTACATTGGGGAAACTAAATAACCCCTCTACAAGCAGATGCAACAACATAGATCAATTGTTTCAGCAATCCATTTGCATCTTAAGGACAAGGGTCATTCCTTTGAAGACGGCGAAGTTCACATTTTGGGCAGAGAAGAAAATTGGTTTGAAAGGGGAGTCAAAGAATAATGTTAAAATGTTACAGCCCTCTCTAAAAGGGGGGTCTGTAATACCCCACTCTATGCATGTGTTCCACTCTATGTTGCCCCACTCTATGCGTGTGTTCCAGATGACCAGAGGGGTGTCTCAGTATTTTTATTGTTCTGCAGTCTGCTAAGAGAGAACGTTATAAATTCCTATCATCTCTCACCATTTACTTTGAACTGAAAAAGCTTCCTGGGTAGAAAGCAAAATGTCTTCAAAAATGAAAGCCCAGTTGCCTTTTTTGGGAAAAAATTTTTTTTTCAATTTTTCTTTGGTGATAATCACAACTTGGATGAATGAAAATCTATAAAGGAAGAGCAGCAGCTTAAAAAACATCTGTTGCTGATCCAATGCCTTGACTCCACCCCATAGTTCTGAATGAAAGTGGTTTGATCTTGAGAGACATTGACTAAAATATTCAAGGAAGGAAAGGTGCAGGGTTATTTATGAGTGAAAGAGCTAAAATGTACATCAGGAAGTTAAATGTGAGGCAGTAGTGTGATGCAGTTGCTGCAAAAGCAAATGCTATCTTGGGTGCATTAATAGAAGCATACGAGTCCAGAGCATGGGGATTGTCGCTCTTTGCTCTGCCCCAGTCAGCCCCCCCCTTAAAAGTATAATTCTAGGCACCACAGTTTAAAAAGGACAGTGACAGAAAATCATCCTAGAAGCACAACCTGGGTTGACCTCCAGATTGACCCCTCCCTAGTGTCTCCAAGTTGAAGGCTTCTCCCTGCCTTCCCAAGCTATGACATGTCAGATGATTTCTTCAGTTTCAGCACAAAGAGTTGTAAATTGATCATAAGTATGTTGGGGAATTGTGAGGAAATTTGGTCCTAAAATACATACAGTTGTCAATATTATTGTAATTTAATGCTCTTTTCCCTTTCCATAAACCTGATTTTAAAAGATGATGAGAAACTCGTTGCTTGATTGAAAGCAGCTGCTCAGGGTTTGTCACTAGGTCTTCTTCCTTGTTTAATCTTGTAGCAAAGAACTACATTTAGTAGAGTTAAAACCCATTTTTAAAACACAAGTTTGGTGGTCTTTCAAAAGATAATTGCAGAAAGTGTTGGTCAAGCGTGACATGGTGTGGAAACCATGTGTCCAGTCTTTGCTGCAGTGCAAGCCAAATGGTGGGCAGAAATCAATGACCAGAAGGGGTGGCATAGTAGCCTAAAATGACCCACATCAGCAGTCAGAGGTCAGTAAAACAAATTTGTACTGGAGAAGAAGCCCATTATTTTTAAAACGGGAGCAGAGGATGACCAAGCTGCTTCAGAAACAGGCTGGGGATGAGATATAGAAAACATGAGAACATGCTAGAAAATAGGAGGTTGCCAGAGCCTGTTTATATTGTGGTTACCAGCAAGTAAGATGAGCCCCCATCTGTATCCCAAACCAAAACCTTAAAGAATGTCCCAAATCTGATTTCATAGAGCTTGTTGTAGCAGTTAAGATGTCTCTGGTTCTTTATGAAGATAAATATTGAAGGAACATGGTTGGAGGAAGCCAGTAATATTCATCAGTATGAAACTCTGAGAGACGACCCTGCTCATTTCTCCCAGGTGGGAATGATCTTTACGGTCCAAGGGGGTTGGACAATGTAGTGATGTCCTTCATATTCCTCAGGGGAAGCTGAACTTGAGAGCCAGAGTGTCCTGGGGAGAGATGCCATCATGTCAATAACCGGTGGCACCTTCATGTTGATGGAGAGCAATCAATTCTTTCAGTGACTTCTTCCCACACACACAGAGCTCCTAGGCCAGAGCTCCCTTCACTCCATCACTCATGCCCTGGTCATCTCTTTGTTGCATTACTGAAACACACTCCACATGGGGCTACCTTTGAAGAGCACCTGGAGGCTGCAGCTGGTGCAGGATGCAGCTGCACAGATTATTGTGGGGCCACTGGAATGGCCCATGTAACACCTCTGTTCCACAAGCTGCATCGGTTCCCAATCTACTTCTGGGTGCAATTCAGGGTGTTGGTTTTGACCTTTAAAACACTTCATGGCATGGGACCAGGCTACCTGAGGAACTGTGTTATCCCAATGGGGATCTCCCGCCCCACCAGATCCAGCAGAAGAGACCTCCTTCGGATCCCATCAGCCAAGGAGTTTCAGCTGACGGGATCACAAAGAAGATGCTTTTCTGCTGTGGCTCCTGCCCTGTGGAACATTTGGCCCCCAGAGGTGAGGTCTGCGCCCACCTTTACAGCCTTCTGGAAGGGCCTTAAGACCTGGCTCTGCCAGCTGGCTTGGGGCTCCGATGGGGGTACATCATCTTGGTGGTGGTTGGTGGTTTAATAGTCACCTCCTTCCCCATGCATATATTTTAGCTCCCCTCTCAAACCAGTTGGTCATTTTTACTTTTTTTAACTGTTTAGTTATTTTTTAATTATTTGTTTTACTGTAAGCTGCCAAGAGTCACTTTTGAGTCAGCTGAATATACATTTAATAAAGAAATAAAAATAAGAATTATGTTGTGTGCTTGAGAGGTTTAAACTGATTTTAGGTTTTAATCAAACTTCACCACATCAAGTATCAGGGAAATTCTCCCAAGATCTTGCCACAGCCTGACAAACCCATATTTGATATTAGTGATATGTCTCAGCACAGAAAGAAGATGAGGAGATGCAGGTCTTTAAGCCACCCGCAGGCAGAAACCTAAAACTGCAAAGCCCGTGGTCAGAACAGGGAAGAGGTGGGTCAGAGGAGGCAAAAGGAAAGCTGCAGGCCTGCTCTGGTTGCACAGACTGGTCTGTCTTTAAGCTGCTTCGGCGGACTCCGGTGAACTTATTCATAACTGTGACATTATACATCAGCTTTTGTGAAGACAGGCGTATACCTAGCAATACCTTGCGCACGTATAACAATCAGCCCCAGTCTACAACGAAACTCAAGCAGCTCTGTCGTGACAGAGAAGAAGGATAGGGAGATAGGATCCTGTATAACCAGACCAGAAATACACTGACCAAAGAGATCAGAGTAGCAAAAAGCAACTACGCTGAAAAGCTGAAAAATCAACTTTCAGCAAACGGTTCTGCTTCTGTGTGGAGCATCACTGGCTACAGGAGTCCATCATACAGCCGTTGAAGAAAGCCATCGACTAGCAGAGGACCTGAATGTGTTCTCCTGCACACGGTAGAGAAACAGCCACCATTACCTACTGCTAACAACCCCACCTCAGGCACATTAACAGCAGGTGTTTCCACATCCATCCATCTTCCCGGGCACCGACCTCTGGTGATTCTGGAAAAAGATGTCCAAAGTCTCCTTCAAAAACGAAAAATCAGAAAAGCATCTGGCCTAGACAGCATAACCCTCTCCTGCTCAAAAGCCTGTGCTGCACAATTTGCCGCTATCTTCACACAGATTTTTAGTAAAACCCTGGAGCTGTGCTATGCCCCTTCTTGCTTTAAACCTACCATCATCCTGGTTCCAAAGAAAGCCTCCATTGATGGGCTGAATGACCACAGTCCTGTCGCTTTAACATCTGTCGTCATGAAAACCTGTGAGAGGCTGGTGCTGCTGGCCCATCTGAAAGTCATCACAGATCCTCTGTTGGACCCTATCAGTTTGCCTATCAGGAAAACAGTTCAGCAGATGGTGCTATATTATGACGCTGCATTGTTGATGAAGATTCTCAGTCATCCAGGTAGAATTGTCTAGAGGATGAGTGACGGCAATGGGACTTCTTTTCTTGTTGGTTCGAGACATTTTGCTGCTGATCCAAGCAGTTTCTTCAATCTGAAGAAGTCTTGGATCAGCAGCAAAATGTCTCAAACCAACAAGAAAAGAAGTCCCATTGCCATAACTCCAGATAACGACACTGCATTATATCCTGTAACATCTTGAGTCCCCAAGGATCTGTGCACGGTTCCTTTGTGTGGACTTCAGCTCAGCATTTATTGATTGATTGATTAATCGTATTTCTATGCCGCCAATTTCCAAAGACTCTTGGCGGCTTACATAAGTTAGTGATTATACATTTTTTTTCTTTATTTTACCCCGCCCCCCTCGGATGGCTGGCGATGTTCATTTCCAGGGCGTCCTACGAGACTCCTGCTCCGCCCCCGGGACAGGCGAGTTTTTTTTCGGGCCGACTTCAGTGTTCCGTCACGCCGAGTTGCTCCTCCGTCTATTGGCCAACCAGAAATTTTCCCTCCGAAGGAGGTCCCCATCAATCTACTTACATTTTCACGTGCTTTCGAACTGCTCTGTGGGCAGGAGCTGAGGCAAGTGACAGGCGCTCACCCCCATTTAACACCATCATCCCAGACATTCTTCACTACAAACTGACCCAGCTCACTGTTCCTGCCCATACCTGTAAGTGGATAACCAGCTTCCTGACAGACGGGAAGCAACAGGTGAGGCGAGGGAAAATCGTATCCAGTACTTGGACAATCAGTACTGGATCTCCTCAGGGCTGCGTGCTCTCTCCGCTACTTTTTTCCTCCTAAACCAATGACTGCTTCTCCGGAGATCCCTCTGTCAAAAAAGGCTGCCATCAGGGGCTTGTTCTGCCCAGGATATGCATGCCCAGGAGCAGATCCACTGTGCTGCCATTAGCTCTCTCCCATCTTTGCAAATTTGCTGCAGAGGGAAGATGCAGGTCTTGGGGTCTACCTGATGAAAGGGTCATTTTGCAAAGAGGCCAGTGCCCACGTTGGCTGCAGATAGGGGCAGAAGTCATGGTGATGAATGTAAGAGACCGTCTTTCTTGCTAGTGCAACTGCTTTCCACTTATTAGAGGCTAGACTGCTGGGTCATGCAGGATCAGAAGTTGCTGCTTCCAAGGAGAATTAAACTGGCATGTCTCAGCCAAGACTTGTAGGGGAGAAGAGAGGGGAACTCTCCTTTTCTTTTTGTTGCTTTCTTCAGGGACAATGCCTCAGTGAAGTTCCACGTGAACATTCTTAGTAACGCTGGTTGACTTAGAGTGAGCAGCTTAGAAGCCTTTTCAAGGAAACCCTCCTTGGGGAGTTCGATTTGCTATGCTAGAATGTAGTTGTGCAAATCCATTTACCTTAACTTCTCTATTTTTGCAAGACTATATTTCATTTCCATGACTATAAATGCTGCAGAAAGGGGCCTGTTTTTGACTTGGAGTAGAAGACCTAATTCAGTTTTGTAAAATGACTTTCAGTATTGTCACTGACCAAATGGGTCCGTGAAGCGTGACCAGAGCCTGCAAATCATGGCTGGGAATGTCCAAAGGTGATGCACTGAAAATGGTGCTTTTTCAACATGCTTTCCACATTGTGCTCTATCTGGGCACAGAAGGCAGATCCCAGTAATCTCAGCACGTGCCATTTTCTTCTGTGCTTCTCAAGTTCTCTTTTGTAATCTGCATCCTCTAGGTCGCTGCCTTATCTAGTGCTGGTGGACCTGAGCATCTCATTCTCTTGGAGGGGGAGAAACACAAGCCTCGTGATGTGGGTCTAGTCCGATGGGCTGGCAGCACCTTTGGGCCTATGCAGAAGAGCCGCCTGGGAGAGCATGAATTTGAAGCACTAATGAGGATGCTGGACAATCTGGTAAGTTTGCAAGCAGGGAAGCTCTCATAATACATTCCCTGACTTTGTCATAAAACTAATTCTTCTCAGTGGATGTTTGTAAATCATAGTGGGTCTCTGGGGGAAAAGAGGCAAGGCTGAGTTTTGCAATGTTCTGCTGGCCCATCAAATATGTCCTATTAAAAAAAAGAGTTGAGTTGTTCCATCCTGGCAGAACATGTGAACCAGCATGATCCACTGAGGGATCATATTAAATACTTCTATCAGGTCTTCCACAAAGCACCCATGTTCATTTCAGGGCTCCGTGCTGTCTGCCAGTATCTCAATGAAGTTTCAGAGCCCAGCCTATTTTTACCCCCAGCCCTCTTTCTTTTTAATAGTATTTTAAAAATTGAAAAGGTTTTGCAAGTCAAAATAGGTACAGTTAGCCCTCATTTAGTGACCACAATTGGGATCAACGGCTCTAACACTAAACAGACAATTTAATGGTTGCTAAACAGGAAATCACAAGACTGTAATTGTGCTTCCCTTTTTTCCCATTCTCTGGCCTTTGGAATACCACACTGTCACTGGGATAATTAACAAGAAGAGAATTAATATTTATACTTAATTCATTGAGGAGGAAGGGATTATAAGAGAGTAAAGCAGGCACGCTATGGGGAATACACATTGAAAGAAACATGCTGATGCTGGTAGCCCAAGTGTGCTCGGCAAAAAACCAGTGCCATTGTCTTCTCCGAACTATCTTGTAATCCCTTCTTCTCCAATCATTCCACTCTATGAGGTGGGGAGATTAAAAAAAATAGGTCAGATATGAGAGATTGCCTACAGAATTCTTCCTCCTCCCTCACAAAGTGGAGAGATTAGAGAGGAAGGGATTACAAGAGAGTAATTGAGCACACAATGGGGAAGACACAGAGCTGTTTGTATGGCATACTCACGGCTGCCAGATACTTCTAGTGTATATTCCCTATTGTGTGCTTTCTTACTGTTTTGTAATCTCTTCCTCTCTAATCTCTCTACTCTGCTGGGGTGTGGGGGAAGGTTAGGTGCAGAACAATGCATACTGACTGTAATGGGGATCACATGACTGAGGAACATTGTAAAGGTTGTAAATGTGGGCATTGGTCAGAAAGTTATGTTTTCAAAAGAGTCATGCATGCATACACACATACACATGTGTAGAAACACAAACCCAAGAAGGCTTACCAAATAGGAGGCATTTCAGGGCTTTGAGTCCTGTTCCAGATCCTAGGTTAGGTTTGTGTGACCTAATTCCCAGGCAGATATGCAGGATACAAGCAACCTCGCTGTATGAGCAGTGTCATGGGATGTCTTTGAGGAACCCCCTTTCTCCTTCTCAGGGCTACCGGACTGGCTATACCTACCGTCACCCATTCGTCCAGGAGAAGACCAAGCACAAGAGTGAGGTGGAGATCCCAGCCACTGTCACCGCCTTTGTCTTTGAAGAGGAGGCAGGCCCCATTTCCGCCCTCCGGCAACATGCCCAGAAGCAGCAGAAAGAAAAGACCCGTTGGTTGAACACCCCCAACACCTACCTGCGTGTGAATGTTGCTGAGGACAGCCAAGGGAGTGCCGGTGGCCAGAAAACCAAAGCCACGGTTAGGAGGGTGCTGAGCCTGCCTGCTGCAGCAGAAATGCAGGTGTAGCTGTGGCGTAGGCATTTCCTTACGGTGTGTGCAGAGCAGAGAAGGGTGGCAGTGCAAGAGCACCCATCCTGTTGATTACCCAAGAAATTGGGGGAAACCAGACTATTGATTCGTCTTGCAGGGAGCAGATCTAGGAGTAGCACACCAGTCCAGATTGGCAAAATATCTAGGAATGTGGGAATCAAGAAGGCAAGCTAAGGTGAAAAGCCAGCAGAGATGAGAGAGCTTTCAGAATGGCACCTATTGATTATGGAAGAAATCACAGGACAAATCGGGGTCGTTTTCCTACTGCGGTTACTAATGCAGTAGCAGAGTCTGCCTTCTTATCAAAACAAAACTTTATTTCTGATTGGATTTGATTTCCAGCCCATGCTAATTGCCTGACCCCATTAACCAGTGCTGAGCACTGGGTCAGCAAAAGGCCATTCTAGTGAAGGAGGGAAGCCAGGACACATGAGGCGGCCACAGGAAAGGTTCCGTGGCCAAGATGTCTCCTCCCGTTCTTCTCAAGCTCTTCAGCTCTCGCAAGGCGCGCAGCGGAGTTATCTGTCGAGGGACGCTTGGTGTTCAGGGTGGAGCTGAGGTTGCTGCGACGGGCTTGCCGCCGAAGTCTGGATTCCTAAGTGAATCCCCACGGCTGCACCTTTACCCGTCCTCCAGAAAGGTCCCTCCACCCCTCTTCAGACAGCTTTTCTTTTATCCTCATGCTCCCCAGTGGATGAAAGCAGATGACGTGGACAAATCCAGTAGCGGAATGCCAATCCGAATTGAAAACCCAAACCAGTTTGTGCCTCTCTATACAGACCCACAGGAGGTCCTGGAAATGAGGAACAAGGTACACGGAGGCTTGGCTCCCCCGCTGATGTCCGAAATGGTCCCTCCGCTCTGGGGCTGGAGAGCAGCGCCGCTCAGGGCTCCCCAGCAAGGGGAGCGGCCTGGGGTGGGTCGCTGGCATTGCAAGGCGAGGTCCGGTCCCTCCCTGCAGCCGAGCCGTGACGGCCACTCGGTGACTGGGCTCGTCGGTGCCCCCCTCTCGGGGCCGTTGCATGCAGCGCTTCTAACGGAGGAAGGACCGGCCACCCTTCCCCAGCTCCTGAGGAGCAGGCACACTGATTTGCCTGGTGAATCAGCCTGATCCCCGGCACGGCATGCGGCGGAGAGGCAGTCTTCACGAAACACGCCAAAGTGCGCCTCCAGTTGTGAATTTGCATTACGGTCAAACATTTTGCTGCAGACAAACACTGTACATACTTGAGCTGGGCTTAGTTTTCTTCCCTCTGTGTCCAACCCCCACCAGGCATGTGTGAAAGGAGAAAGGGGAGAATCATGTCACACTCATCCTGGTGCGAGCGGCACTAGCTGTGTCATTTAATGTCATGACATTGTGCTGCTGCTGAGGCAGACGGCAGCAGGGACGCCTGGCTTGCACAGGCTGCCATGCGTTGCCGTGTGGCCTACGCTCTAGAGCGGCCCTTCTGCATGTCGCAGCGGCGGGGAACAATCTGCCCCCCACCATTGTCTCTCTTCTGGAAGTGGACTCGGGAGGGGGGTCTCTGCTGGGCTGTCGGGCAGACCCACTTCCCCCGATCCCCATCTCCTTGGAGTGGGGGTGCTGAGGGCCTCCCCTGCCTGAGGAAGGGGAGCACAGGCCACCTCTTCCCGCCTGCCGGTGGGCCCGCCCGCCCCTCCCTCCCCTCTCGAGCCTCGGCTGGCTCCTCCGCTGAAGGGCCCGTCTGTGTCCCTGCAGATCCGAGAACAGAACCGCCAGGAGGTGAAGTCGGCCGGACCCCAGTCCCAGCTGCTGGCCAGCGTGATCGCGGAGCGGAGCAGGAGCTCGGTAGGACTTGGCAGGACCTGGCCCCTGGGCGGGCCTCAGCCGCACCCTCACGGCCCCTCTTCGGCGCCGGCCGTGGGGAGCAGGAGCAGCGAATGCCCCAGATGTGCTGAGCGGAAGGGGCGGGGGAGCCGGACCTTTTGATTTTACTCAGACCGTCCAAATGAGCACAAACACAAACAAAGCCCAGCCAGAGGGGGGCAAAAACGTGTGCGCGGGGAGGGCGTCCCTGCTCGGTCGCCAGCCGCCTCCAAGGCGGGCAGTGCTGGTGTGGAAGGGGCCCACCGCCGACGTTCATGGTGCCCCCTTGCCAGCATGGCAACTGGCGGAGGATCTTTAACAGCAAAAAGAGTGGCCCCTTCACGGCAGAGGGTCTCCCCCTTTTTCCAGACTTCCCAGAGAGCGTCCCCCAGGCGCCAGCGTGGACGACTGCGCCGCTTGCTTTCCTCTGCCTCTGTGTCAGATGGGAAGGAGCGCACTTCTACTCCAGGAGCGTGTCGCGCAAGCAGAGGCTGCTGCGCCTGAGCTGGCGGGAACGCGGGTCGGTGCATTAGGTTCCCCGCCGACCTTCAGCATTTGAAGTTGGCAGAAGTGAGGGCCGGCCGGCCGGCCGCACGGCCACCTCAGCCCTGGCTGCTTTTGACTGAACGGCAGAAGGAGCACGGCTGCAGCGCCTCGCAGCCCCCTGCCCCTTCACACACACGGGCGGTGCAGCAAAGGGGTGACGCTTCCTCTGCATTGCTGCTTTCATTGCTACCTGCACCCAGCCACGCAAGCACACCACAGGCGCCACTAGAAATTTATTTTCAGAGCCAGTTGTGGGGAATTATGGAATGAAAACTGCCATGTCACAGTCACACATGAATTTCTGTATTGCTGCAGTCTACAGAGAGTCATTTGGCCGATGGAGAGATGAAGGATGAGTCCCACAGGGAGGCGTCTCCTGAGTCCGAGCCCCCCAACCCCTTCAGCCAGCTGACTGATCAGGAACTGGAGGAGTACAAGAAAGAGGTGGAAAGAAAGAAGCTGGGTCTTGATGGTAAATGTTCTGGTGTTATTGCTACTGAGGACTGGGAACTTGAGAAGCCTGAAGAATAGCAATGTAGGGACAACTCAGCTTGTCCACCAAGTCTGTCATCAGCTCGGAGACACAAGAAAGTGTTCTTAGGGTGTCTGATGTGCGAAACAAGCATGCGGATCTCCCTTGGGTCCAAATTGTGGTTTTACTGAGCATTTGCAAATGGGGGAGCTCAGTCAGAACAAAGCAGGTGCAGGTGAGTCCCGCGGAATCCAGACGTCAGTGTGCAGGGAGACGATTCTATGCCCGTCCACCGCGCCCCGGCCGACAGAGAGGTGGGTTCGCAGCCTTTCCGGCCGCTTACCTTGATCCTGAGGAGCCTCATTAGCCCCCTGAATCATCACCCTCTGCTTCCACTTCCCCGGAATCCACGGCTTTTGGAATTCAAATGCTGCCGTTGCTCCACATCAGAAAAGGTTGAACGGGGTACCATCACGGCCGCTCTCATGTTAAGCGAACATACGTGAAAAATGAATGATTTTATTCTCATTTCTCACACTGAGAAGTCGGTGGGTAGAAACTCAGGGACGGCTGCTGTTCCGCTGCTCTCAAGCCGCACGTCTTTCGCTGTTTTCTGCCAGGTGAAAGGAAGGACGCAGGCCCAGAGGAGGACGTGGCATCTCCTGAAGAGCCCACGGTCAGCCCTGCCTCAGAGAGCCCCACGAAGCCTGGCACAGGGAGCCCCTCCAGCTCTCCCTGCAAGGCTTCGGAAGGTAGGACGAGCCGCCACAGTCCAAGCGTCCCGTTGCCATCCTCATGCCATCTTCATGTCGTGATAACCGAGATTCATTGACCCAAGGTGAGGGATGACCGCTGGCTTTGATGGGTTTAAAAAAATCATCTGCAGACACTGGTCTGACTGCTCACTAGACACAGGACCGAGCCACAGAGGAACCCCGTCTGGCCAGGGTTGGAAACAGAATGATGGTGCAGGTGGCCGTATGTTTTACAAGTGCCAACTGGAACCCCTGCCAGAACTGACTGAGAGGGAATCCGGGGTGTCCTTGGGTGTACCCGAAAAGTCAAGATGACACGTCAGTCATGAAGTGGTGACTGCCATCTTGACTTTTCAGACAATTATTTTTTATTATTGTAAAAAAAAGTATTTTTATTACTGTGAATTTTGTATTAGAAATTACAGATATAAGAATAAAAATTAATGCAAGCTAAAAAAGTAAAATAATAAAAAGAAAAAATAGAAAGTACAGAAAAGAAAAAATAATATATTAAAGGAAAAATATATGTAGAAATGACTTCCTCCCTCATCGTATAAACCAGTTTAGTAAAATCACTTTCTCCTAAAATAATATCAGCAAGCAGTAGCAGCATCTCTTCTTCCCACATCGCATCTCTTATCTCTTAACAGATCTTTAAAGTTTCACTGTTCAGTCCTGATCAGCAAAAGTCTATTCAGGGTTACCAGAGATAACACATACCTTTTTTAGTCTAGATCACATAAACTCACTTCATATGCCTTGTTTTCGCTTTTTCTTTGTCCCTTTGCACAAAGCCTTGTTCTTCAAGGCTTTAACAAGCTTCTTTTGTTAATCCAACACAGGAAAATTATCCGGATCACTCTCTTGGTTTGTATATACCTTTTAATTATTAAGACGTCAGTCAGTTTCTTTTGTGTAATATCTTTTTCCATGTCATTCTTGTAGCCAGTCATTTGTAAATCTACTTCCAAATCAGTCTCAAATCAGGTAAAATTTATTCCTCTTCCGTATCATCTTTTAGATGCAATCTCTCTATAACGGCAGACACTCTTAAAATTAATTTCTGGGTCCACTGTTTAAAATTACCCTTCACATGTCGAGTGTTAAAATATTTTGCTTCATTTTGTATTTGTAAGTCAAGTTTGTAAGTTCTTCTCCTTTAATTAATACAGTGGTGCCTCACAAGACGAGATTAATCCGTTCCAGAAGAACGCTCTTAGCACAAAATGCTCGTAAAGAGAA